>OVAF01000467.1:0-39878 GCA_900406245.1 Odontarrhena argentea | reverse complement strand
CATAGATCAAGTTGAAGCTTCAAAGAGACTGTAAAAGTTGATCGAAGGTTCTGGTCAATGACGGCAAGATTTTAGGTTTTGTTACTTTGGACTTAATTGCAAAAGGCTTGCTGGTCCTCTTCGATCTTCTCTACTTTCCCCTTGTTGGGCTTAATGAAACCTGTTGTCGACAAAAAAAAAAAATGCCCATGTTGCGTTTGGCATTCGCTCATTTTCTAAAGACATCTTCGACATCCTGGTTTTGTGGATATCTAATTACCAAGATTTAATGCTATCGCTTATTGGACCCTCTTATTCAAACAAATTTTTATAAGACAAATTATGAGTTACAACAATGATGTCTTCCTTTCTTATTTAATAAGACAAGTGCATGATTAAGGAAACAATGGACTTATATAGAGAAAGAAATTGTAGCGTCAACAGTAATAGATGAATTGTAGTGTCAACAGTAATAGATGAAATTGAACATCTAGTGGTTAACTTACGAAGATAAAATTAGCTTCCTTTTTTCGTAAAAAGTGATGGGCCTTGACGAGATATCTAGATATTTCAACAAATCACTAGCAACATATAAATATAGTTTTTCAGTAAAAGAAAATGAAAATGTTAGATATTGATAACTGTCTGAGATGATTAATTTATTATAAACTCAGACCGAATAATATACAATATGTTTAACTTATTTTTCAATTTATAACATTATACCCTAATTTGGATTTATAAACCCAATCAAATAATATACAGTATGCTTCTTATAGAAATATGGTCGGTACAACATAACTTTCATTCTATAACATTGTACCATAAATTTTAATTTATAAACCCAAAACGAATAACATACCGTCTAGTTCTTTATAGCTTTTCCTCTTTGGAAAAAAAATCTAAGACTTGAGATTTTTTATTCTTCTTATATTATAACTTTAGATTCAACTAAGAACGGATCTCTAAATCGAAATTTCGACTTAATCACTCAGATATGATAGTTTTTCTTTTTCGTATTCTATAACTTCAGGTTCAACTAAGAAATGATCGCTAAATCGAAACCCAGAACAAAAATCTCTAAATCGAAATTAATTTCGACTTCGAATCTGTACGATTTGAACAGAGATGGAGAAGAGAGAAGAGATATAATGATTTCTTTGAATTGTTTACGAAGAAACTGATCGAGAAGAAATAAATAAAAATCGAGAAATTGCGATTTTTGGTGGAGTATAGAGAATTTTTTTAAAAGGTTTGTTTAAAAGTGAGGACAAAAAATAATCTACTAAAAAAGAAATATTTTTAAAATGAACATTTTGTTGAGGTATATTTAATTTATAACATTTTCCCTTAAAACAAAATGTTCAACATTTACTTTCATATATATATATATATATATTAGTGTACGTAATCTCATTATGTTGGTATCGTTCTCGGTAGACTTACACGGTCACTAGACAACTGTAATGATTTTAGACTATCACTTATATTTTAACAACTAATTTATTTTATTATGAATCAAACATATTAAAAGAAAATTTTTAAGAAATGTTTCCTCTTTACATATCCCTTTTAGAAATACTTTTTTTCATTTCAAATTACTCTTTTTAATATTCAGAGATAGTTTAGGATTAGCCTCGTTATGTTAGGGATAATTTTAAAATTCTAAATAAAAAAACCCATCATTTTTCTTAATTAATGTATTTAAGTTTAATGTGATTGGAACAACTAATAAATTATATAACGACCGGCGAATATGACACCGACACTAACTGGGATCCGACTCAGCCCAACTCCTTCCTTTTGAGGGTATCAAAGTAATTTCACTCACTTCTATAATATTAAAAAAAAAGAAAAAAAACGAGAAGATCTCAAGTCCCGCTTGATACTCCACCGACTTTAACCACTGCCCTTTGAAGAAGAAGAAGAACAACTCAGTGTCACTGACTCGTCTCTCCACCGACCACTCCATCTTCACAATCTCAGATCTACCAACCTAATCGGCTCCTTCCTCTTCTTCCTCTCCGTGAATGCAGTTGCATTGACTTAGATCTGAAATCAAGCTCCTGTGATTTCCGAAAATGGGGGAGAAATCGAACTCCAGAGGTTGGTTAGGTTGGTTTATCGCCATTATAGTGTTGGCCGCCGTTGTTCTCGCCGTCGTCTACACCGTCAAATCGAGAATGAAGAAATCCGACGAGGATGGCTCCGGTCCTGTCCCTGGACCTCCCGGAGCTATTGATAAGAAATACGCCGACGCTCTCAAACTCGCTTTGCAATTCTTCGATATCCAGAAATGTAAACCGATCTTATTCTTCGTGATTTTGTTTCCTTATTCTACAGATTTGAAGTTTTTGATTATCTAGTATATTGATTTTATTCAGAAATGTAACTGCTCCTGATTTGTTTGTTTCTTGATTTGGATTCTTTCCAGAAATGTGACGGTTCGAGATTTGTTTGTTTCTTGATTTTGATTCTGTGTTTGATTGATTCTATAATAATTTTTGTTTGTTTTTGATGTTGTAGCTGGGAAATTGGTGAATAATAAGATACCTTGGAGAGGAGATTCAGGTTTGAAAGATGGAAGTGACGCGAAACTCGATCTTTCAAAAGGATTATATGATGCTGGAGACCATATTAAGTTTGGTTTCCCAATGGCTTTTACTGCTACTGTTTTATCTTGGTCGATTCTGGAGTATGGTGATCAAATGGATGTTGTGAATCAGTTAGATCCCGCTAGAGATTCGCTTCGGTGGATTACGGATTATCTTATCAAAGCTCATGCTGCGGATAATGTGTTATATATCCAGGTTTGTGTGTGGCTTTATCTAGTTCTTGAGGATTACTTTAGTAGAGAGTGTAGCGTGATTTGTTTGATGGAACGATTTGTTAGGTTGGAGATCCAGCAAAAGATCATCCGTGTTGGGAGAGACCGGAGACAATGTCGAGTAAGAGACCACTTACTAAGATTGATGCAGAGACTCCGGGAAGTGATGTTGCTGCGGAGACTGCTGCAGCTTTGGCCTCAGCGTCTTTGGTGTTTAAGGATAGTGATGCGCAGTATTCAGCTACGCTTTTGAAGCATGCGAAGCAGTTGTTTGATTTTGCGGATTCGAAGAGAGGTATTTACAGTGTCAGCATACCTGAGGTTGCAAAGTATTACAATTCGACGGGATTTGGGGATGAGCTACTATGGGCAGCTAGCTGGTTGTATCACGCAACAGAGGAGCAGACTTACCTTGACTATGTATCGCAACATGGAAATGAGTTTGCTAGCTTTGGAAATCCAACTTGGTTTAGTTGGGACGATAAGCATGCCGGAACACAGGTTAGATTGGAAGAAGATGAAGAAACTGTTGACGCATTTCTGTTTTGTTTTGCTTCAGTAACATATATGCTTCTTGATCATTGCAGGTACTATTATCGAGGTTAATGTTCTTCAAGAAAGACTTATCAGGAAGCAAGGGACTTAAAAATTACAGGGCTACCGCTAAAGCTGTAATGTGCGGGGTTCTACCAAACTCTCCAACAACTACATCTAGTAGAACAAAGGGTAATTACGCTATGTAATTGCACAGAAACATAAAGCTTCTTTTGACTCGATTTTTTTATGAAGCTTCGATCTTTATAATCTATTCTTCAATAGGTGGTCTTGTTATGGTAAGTGAGTGGAACGGGCTGCAACAATCTGCTTCCGCAGCTTTCTTAGCCTCAATTTTCAGCGATTACATGCTCACTTCCCGTATCCATAAAATATCTTGCGACGGAAAAATCTTCAAAGCAACAGAGCTCAGAGATTTTGCCAAATCTCAGGTAACAACAACAATAACATAATAAAGTCTGTACCTAACAAAAATCAAAAGACTTATTAAAAGTATCTTCCTGCAGGCTGATTACATGTTGGGGAAGAATCCATTGGGAATGAGTTTCGTGGTTGGCTACGGAGACAAATATCCAGAATTTATACATCATAGAGGCGCTTCGATTCCTGCAGATGCAACTACAGGATGCTTAGACGGATTCAAGTATTTTAACTCAACCGAACCAAACCCAAACATAGCTTATGGTGCACTTGTAGGTGGGCCATTCTTCAACGAGACGTTCAGTGACATAAGAGACAACCCGAGGCAGAACGAGCCAACCACTTACAACAATGCGCTCCTCGTTGGTCTCTTGTCTAGTCTAGTTACTACCTCGTCTGCTCTACAATCATTGAAATGAGCTTTTCATTAAGCCTTTCGTCATGAAAAACATCATTGCTTCATTTTTTATGTTTTTGTTTGTATGTGTATGTGTATGTGTATGTGTATGTGTGGGTGCGTGTTCCACGTTGTGTATTTGCATGATACGTGAGTGTTGAGTAAAACCATTAGTTTTGTACGATTCAAATCTTTCAAAAGAAAAACAAAAACAGAAACTAAGGCCTGCAAAATAACCGACCTGACTTGAACTGTTGTTTCTAGTTCAAGTTTGGATTACACCAAATTACCTGAATATAATGCTTCTTAAAATTTCAGGTAACGGATCGATTCTGATAATACTTAATTCAGCCATTAAGTTGGTAAGAAAGTCTATTTTGTGTTCTATTTTTGATTCCATACAGAACACAAGAAATTTCTCACCGTCAAAACTAGAGCTTTCTTTATAAGGGAATGTCTTAAAGCCAAGAAACAAAACCGAGTTGGAGATAAATCAATACAAGTGTTAATTGCAAACAAATTGCGTTTCTTCTCATTAAAAAGTGGACACCTTTATTTATACAATTGTTGCTTTATTCCAACTTAACTTAGTAAGAGAACATCAAAATCAATTTCATTCAATCATTGGTTCCTCTTACAGAAAACTTGAATGATGCACTCGACCTATATATTCAATGAATGACAAAGGGATTAGAGTAGATGTTACGTTGTTACAAGTGGCCTTTTGCAATCTACGGTAGGTGGAGTGGTGCTACTCAACTGCCGACTGATATGATTGAGAGGAAATTAACTCCGATGTGGTCACTTTCATTTCGTTAATCGATGATCGGAAGATTTCATCGAACTAATGGATATTCAAAATCCAAATGCACAAAAATTCTAATAAAATATCAAAAATAGAGTTCTAAAGAGAACAAACTCGGCGATGGCGAAAGAGTATGAAACGGTCCGGTTAGTTTATGAAATAACCAAACTCTGCCGACCAATTTAAACCGGGACAATTAACGAACTGGGTTTGACTTCGGTTTCGAACCTAAACCCTTTGTCCTCGTGTGGAGGCAGAAGGCAAAAACCCTAATCTCTCCTTATACAACGAAAGAAAGCCATCTTCTTCGTCTTCCTCCTTCAATTTTAAAATTGGATCTTCAATGGAGGGTTTAAAGCTCTCAGACGCGGAATTGATGGTTTATATTCATCCTTCGAAGAGCCGAAACGTATATCAAGCTATTTGTCGCGAACTCAGTTCTCTTCTCTTCCAGTTCGTTTCCTTTCTTCTCCTTCTTATACCACTTCAAAGTTTTCATCTTTATCCAGAAAAGATTAAACTTTACGCCATTTGAGCCACTGAACAATCAGATTAAACTTTTCCATTGGAACATTGCTTTAGGTTTTGTATATTGGGCAAATTAGTTTCATTGTGGATAATTTGAATAGGGTTTTATTCAATTTGAGCTTTTGTTGTGTGATACTTGATGATACTGGTGTTGGTTTTTGTTATAATTTGCTGTATTCATCTTTGTTTTTGAAGGTATAATGAAACATTTGATGGGGTTCTATTGGCTTATGATGCTAATGTGAAAAGCGAACAAGCCAAAATCCTTGCAGGACTTCATCCTTACTTTGGTGTCAGAGTTAGCACAAAACTACTCCTATTTGATCCAAAACCTGATAGTTTTGTAGGTAAGATGATATCATTTTAATCTTTACATTCTTTGTTGTTATTTGGTTCATATATATTGCTGCATTGTTTCTCGCTTGTGATCTAATGTGTTTGAAACTATTGTGTTTGTTTGCAGAAGGGGAAATTGTGACTCTTTCTCCAGAGTCTATCCATGTGGTTGTTCTTGGTTTTTCTGCTGCAGCCATAACGGATGTTGATATCCGTGAGGAATTCAAGTATAAAGTGGTATGTATGACTGAACGTACTTGTCCCCTTGATCCTATTTGTTTAAAACAGACTATAATCTTTCTGTTCTATTCAGAGAAATGGTGAAGGTTGCTTTGTGAGCAGATCGCATAAACGACATGCACTTAAGGTTGGCACAATGTTGAGGCTTCAAGTCACAAGGTGACTCTCAGCTTCTCGTGTATGAGAATAGTATTTGTTAACTGTTGATGACGTTTAGTTTGAATCAAATTGGTGGTTGCAATAACGTTTGCCGAAAGTTGTGATTCAATACTGACTAATTGACTTCAAAATGATTGTGCAGTTTTGATGAAGAGGTAATGCATATAGCTGGATCACTAATTCCGGAAAACACAGGATGTGTTAAGTGGCTGGAAAAGCACTCTGAAGAGGCGTTGCATACGGATAGGTTGGTTAGCTTGTACACTCTTTAATCAAACATTCTGACCATCACCTTTAACAAGAAACCTATATATGTTTTTCAGGGATCATAAACGGAGGAAAACCATGTGATGAGATATTAAATTCGCAAGTTGAAGACACATAAATCAGTAGAAGCTTAAGTGAAGAAACGCAACGATTTTGAATATTTGTTGTAGCAAATGTTTTGATGTGAACTCATTTTATCAATTAACAAATCACCTATTGTTCTCTTTACATTTTGCGTATTAGTGAGGTTTTTTATTTAATCTGTGTTACGAGTTGAGAGCCAATTTATATGGGCAAACAGAAACTAGGACATGCTTGATAAGTTTAGAAGTAGATGTGCAAATTGTATTATCCTTAACCAAATAGAACAACCTTTAAAAAAACAAGGTACAATACAAACCATCTGTATATAACTGATACATCAAGCAAATCAATAAATAAAAATGTTGAGAAGCACTGTATGAAAAAAAAAAAAAAAAAAAAGCATTGTATGAAAAAACTATCTGTAATCTATAGTTTACCCGGATGCTCTTATTCCCATAGAGTAAGCAGAGCAAGAGCCGCCCAATTCTAATGATACAAGTACAACAATCGTTCGAAACGATATTTAACTACACCTGATGGTTGACACGGTTAGGAGAGAGAGTGGGTCAGGAGTAGTACCGTTGTGATTAATTTCGATGTCTAGGACGCACTGCGGAATACGAATTACCGCCTTGATCATGATGATGACCTCCTCTTCCTCCTCGGTGGCCACGGTCTCCACCTTGCTGATGATAATGATGTTGATGCTGACCACCATACCCTCGTTGGTTATTATACTCTGACCCTCCTTGACCTTGCCAATGTTGTTGATTCTGGTAATTACCAGAATGTCCTCCTACTCTATTGTCACGGTGACCTCCCCGTGATTGGCTCGGGTAAGGGTCTGAGGGGAATCTCCCAGTTCCACGAGGTTGGTACCCACCTCGACTTTGATAGGGTGGCTGAGCATAGCCTTGCACGCCAGGTGGAGCCATATAGCCACCATGTTGGTATGGAATTGGCGGGACATACTGCTGCGGATTGTAGCCGTAACCAGGAGGATGCTGATTATGTACATCAGATGGTGCCTGATATGCATGCCGGTCTGGTCTCATCTGTATGCTGTTCTGGACAAGACGATGTGCTGCCTCTCCCAGGTGCCTCCCAGATACACTTCCAGGCGGGTTTTGCCTGAAGAATGACGAGAAAAGAAATAACAGTTTAGATATTCAACTATACTAATTTAGACAAAACCTTTTTCTCACTTGGTTCGATGATTCTATTACCTTCCTTGATTATTATTAAAATTATTATTACTATTATTATAACTATAATTGTTATTATTATAGTTATTATTCATCGGTCTCCTTCCATTTTCCTCATGCCACAGAGCTGGTGGGGGTTTCAAATCTCCTATGTTCACAATCTGAAAATAAAAGAAAAACAACCAATTTAAACAACTCAATATATGTCACGCAAAACAAACGTTATTCACAGAACAGACTTTGTGCTATCATTTACCTTCTTAGGGAAGATGACACCAGGAGGAGGCCTGGTTATGTGTTCATGTGCGTCTGGGAGTCTGTAAATGCAACATCTGAGAAACAAAGAAAATAAATCAGTTTCTGAACATTTTATCAATTTAAGCTTTGAACATTTGTGAAAATGAGGTCCATGATCTCACATGACTTGGTTGGCCAAGATGTCCTCCATACCCGCCATTGGGGACCTGAATACAGGCGGGTGAGTCTCCCCTGAACACGGAGTCAAGTAGCCATTCATACCATCACTGCAAGTAGTAAGAAGAGCATCAGACACCGATCGGAAGAATCTTAAATTTGGTTTTTGTTGGCCATAGTGTGCTATCCAACTGATCAGCTTGATTCATACTGATATATATTAAGTCATAAAAGATAAAAAGAGTTTTCCTATTTACAAACCTGAGCTCAGGTCTGATCTTAACCTTAAGGTCTATTCTCTCCCTCTCACTTAATTGCCTACAGTGGTTGTCAAGCGAAAAGATGAGTTCAGCCAGGCGATGAGACGTAGCTATGAAAAGCATGTCACACATCATGCTATTTCTACGCTTCTCTTCATCCTGCAGATTGAAGAAAGAACACTTCAAAAAGTCTATCTTTTTGAAAACACACATCTTGGTCTGAAGAAAATTATAAAAGATGAAGGAATGACGTATTGGCATCATACCGTCAATGTGAATTCAACTTCAGATACAGCTTCTAGAAGGCGTCTTTCATCAATGAAAGGCAGCTTAGCAATACCCTTCGAGTTTAAAAAAGAGAGATATGTTTTAACTTATTGTTATTGAGTTTCCAATATATGAGGAAGCGATCAGGAAAGACAGAGAGGTTACCTGCCAGGAATAACGCTTTCCATTCATGTCAACTTCAAAATCTGGAAAAAAAATGTGCATATATAATTTATTACACCAATTAACACTGAGTGAAAAGATATAATCTTTGTGAGGAAAGGAAGCACTACCAGTTGGGTAAAAGTCAATGATAGGAGAGTTAGGATCAGTCATCAAGGTCCTATAGCGCTCTGGAAGTGCATGCGAACTGAACAAATGAAGTAATAATTATAGATATACCTACAAAGGAAACGAAAATTTACAAGAACGAAAGAAAAAGCATGGCTGTTCAATGTTACCTTGCAGCTGGAAACACCCCAAGAAGTTGATTGAAAGGCTTGAAAGGAGTTCCTAATTCAAACTTAATATCCAGCTCTCCAAGATCCTTCAGATCAGAAGCAAATGGTGCATAATGGTAAGGATAAAACCTGTAACATCAAAGTACAGATATATAAGGAGAAACAGCCAAAACCTGTAACATCAGAATCGCTGAAGACTCAAAAGGTAAATAAATGATAGAAAGACTATACAAATTCCTAGAGAGAAAATAAATGTTAAGGCGAAAAAGATAACTATCCTTTAGAAAACTCTTGAATTCCGTTTTAATGGAAAACGATAGAAAACCAGAACTCACCACTGCCAGGAGCAAACACCTTCCATGTAGTAATGCATGACCCAACAAAGGCCTTCAGTATACTTCAAAACCTACAAAATAAAATGTTTCGAAATTAATAGAACCTACTCTCCATGAATGGAAGCACCAAAACTTGAAATATATATATCGTCTCAAACTTACAACATCTTTCCGTATTTTTTCCATTTCTTCAGGGGTTACTACTGAGAATTTCTCTTCGTAATATCTTTCTCTCCATCCAGGTTCCCCTAACTTCACCTATGTAAATAGAAACCACTTTCAGAAATGAAGGGAAACCCAAAGATTGACAATCTAAGTGTGTAACTGAAAAAGAAATAAAATCCCAATATAATGTAAATCCAATTGTAAGTCACTAGAACGAACCTTATCCTCTTCATGCGTATCCGAGTTAAAAGCATCAGATTTCTCACGTATTAACTCCTTGAGCTTTGTCTTAAGTTCTTCCTTGTTCTCATGTTCCTGAAATAGGCACACAAATTAAAATGATAAGTCAGCTATACAAAGTCATCATCCCTTCTCAATTCCAGTGGCAAAGGAGTTAAAGCACATAAAAAGTGCCTATCCAGAGACAGGAATGCGTACATCAGTTTCAAGACTGTTTTCAACATCGACAATAGCAGCACCAATACTGGATCCTGAAGAATCACGTCGAATTTTTTTATGGGAAGCAGACTTGCCATCATTAGACTGAAATGGTGAAGGTGCAGGAGCCGAAGCAAGCCGAGAACCAGTAAATTTTGCAACCGGAACTAGATCTGGTTGAACAGTCGGTGCTGCATCATCCATTCTTCTTGCCCGAGCTTTATCTCCCTTTATTCTATCAGCTTGCCTCTGACATATCAAACCAGAGCAATAAGATTCATCAATACACCACTATAGAAAGACTTGTTATATATCCATATATTGTTGATAAATAAAATTGAACAGCGTGGTATCATGCAAAACTATTTAAATGGATCAAGTTAGAGAGTCACAACTTATGTGCTGAGGATTCCAGCAGGCCTAATCTGGTAAAGGGTTTCTAAATGACCATAGTGTCGCCATACTTAACAAGATTCATAGACCCCTTACAAAACTTGAAGACACATATGGACCCCAATATAGTTGACTAGATTAAAATTACAAGACAATGGAAGTATCAATTATATCTGCAAGTTCTATTAATCAAAATTTAAATGCATGTGATAGGTTACAACAGAGTGAAGTAAAAAGAAATTATCAGGTCAAACATGGGAAAAGGGAACTGTCGTTCCAGTCACATGAATCAAAATTTTCAATACCAGATAAATAGCTGTTCAGATACATGACCCTCACTCCAAAAAGAAGTATGTTTCTATAAGAAGTGGATGTACCTGATGTAACCTGGCTCTTTTCTGAAATATCTGATCTTCGTATGATCCAACAGCCTGAATAAACTGTTCCACCCTCTTTAAATCTGGCTGGAGATGATAAAAGCAAATGATAAAGTCAAAACCATGCCACCAAAGGGTAAATCGGAAAAGGAAGAATATAAATCTGTGTGAAACTGCCAAGTAGTCCAATATCAACTAAGAATAAGCACCTTGCACCCATCGGTTAGGTAGCCATTTAGTGACCTAAATTCCTTCTTGTAAACAGCCATAAGCAAGTTTATAGCACCCTGGAGATAAGAAGAAATATGTTTCATTCAATAAGAATTCCCTAATGCAATTACGGATAAGTACTAGACAAAAACTCGATAATGGAATGGGAATGGGAGTTAAATTTATTTCTTCTAATTCCAATAAATGTTTCATAAATTGGGTATCACTTAGAAGGTTCTTTGACGGATTCTAAAATCCACATTTATACAAAACAAACCTCTCGAATCTCCAACGTCGGCATATGTGGTAAGAAATCGTTGCCAACAAAGAAACATATGAAGATAAAATCATCAACAATGCGCTCCAGATCAATCTCAAATGGTGGATTGGGAATCCTCATTTCAAACTCCAGGTATTCGCGAAGAATCCAGATATGGAGGAACTGGCAAAGGTAACAAAGGCGTGAGACTTGAAACTAATATCACACTTAAAGACTGTATGTTAAGAACCAGCTGATAGTGTGTAATGAACTAGGTGTTAAAATTTAACCTGATATGGTTTTTTCACAAAACCATCGCCTTTCTCATCAAATTCTCCTGCCCTCTTCTTTGCTTTTCCTTGACAATCTGCAGCCATATGGCCCATTTGACCACACAAAAAGCATTTGTCCTGCTGTCCGGGAGTGAAGACCACCTACACCATGGGATTAAATTTTAGCTTACACAGGAAGACTTGAAGATTTTACTCATTTGGTCCAGTTGTTTTCCCCCCTCCTTTTCCACCCTCTATTGGAAATGCTTTGAACCCAGAGTAAAATAAAAAAAAAAAATTAAAAAAACAGGCGGGAGGGTGAATCAAAAACCTCTCGAAGGATTGAAAAATGAATTTCATGGGTTGCCAGGCCGAGCATAATCAGGTCAGCATCCTGTCAATGAAGTGGGTCAATATGAGAATCACAAGTTAATATGTAATAACACACAAGAAAGTGCAAGTAGAGAAAACGATCAAGCCAATAGACCTCAGAACAATTTTCTGTGTGAATAAATTTACAAAAGGAAGAAACATACCAATCCATACAAGCAATGTCGGGTATTTGGGTCAAAACCAGGAAGGTTTCTTTGAAGACGAATGTAAGACATGATTTTATGCTCTCCTTCACCTGGAACATTTGCATCTGAAAGGATAACCTTTGCAGTACAAAAATCAGGAGGAAAATTAGTCACAGACTTTATGGATTCATAATTGTGTGAAAGGAGAAAAAATGTTAACAACTAATAAGGAAGCAACAACCATAATAATCACATATACCTTGATATTTTTCCAACCAACGTCATGATTAAGTCTAAGGTGCACATAATATTGCAGCGCTATAGACAGAACACCCATGAACTCTGTTCCAGGTGTAATAACATTAGAGTCAAACACTTGAGAGTCCACCTTAGGGGGGAGTTTCCTACCCTCCCTCTCAAACTCCTCTCGCAGCTTTTCCTCTTCAGCAGCCTGTAAAATTCAACGAACTTCCACTGAATGGGAAACTATGGAGAGGTGGGAGACTCAAAAGAATAAAAATACATGCAAAGTAACTACTCAAAAACATCTACAAACTTAGACACATGTTTGGATAAAAGTAGGAAAAAAAAAAACGAAGTTTGTCTGGCTTGAGGAAACTACATAGTAGAAACCCCATGCCAGTATGGGGGCAAAGAAGAACATACTGCATCCGCTGCATCTTTAGCGGATCTAAACCGTCTAGACCGCTGTTGATTCATTTTAGCTCTTGGAGCAACACCATCTAATTCCCAATTCAAACATAACAAAAAGCATTAAACTTTAAATGCACACTCTTCTAAACTCTGTTCTCTGATGAAGAATACTTACCAATAGCCATATAGAGTAGCTTCCTCGGCCGTACCATCACGAAAAGCCTATCAATGTAATCAAACATACACTGAAACACCTCCTCAAAGGTAGTCGGTGATGGCTACAATCAAAAAACACAATCATCAATTAAGTATCTACAATTTTACGAACGAATCAGAATCAAATTCGAAAACCCTAACGTCCCAATGGAGAAATAAAGCCACTACAAAATTAGCGAGAGTGAAGAAGAATCGAGAAACGAAACATACCCTATCTTCAGGATGGAAGCAAGGATGAATAATCCCATTCATATCAAGATAGAGATTATCATACTCGAGATTGTTGGGATTAGGTTTACTAGTATCAACCGGAATCTTGATTCCATCGATTTCAACCGCCTCTTCTTCGACAACATCCGACACTATCAACGGATACTTCTCCGCTAACCACCGGTAAAACGCCGGTACTCCCATTCTTCTCCGGCGACCACCAAGCAAAAAAGATTAGAGAGAGAGACCTAAGCACGAAGGAGAAGAGTATTGAGAGCAAATCAACGGTGTTTGTCGACGGCGGGTAAGGTCATTAGAGCTTATTTATGGTTTATTTCCTTTTTCTGGGAAGAAGAGAAATCGGGATATTCGGATTAGTGTCCAGTTTATTGGGCTTTTTGTATAAAGTTTTGGGCCCAGTGACGTTTTCGCTCACGGGGGAATTTGGGAAGAATCTACGAGGTCATATTCTCTTTTTCTGACTAGTGTATGTTATATTTCGTCTGCTATAAAGTCTCTATCCATAAATAATTTTTTTTTAAATGATTAATTTACAGAAAATTTATTTTTCCCAACGTTTCATTATTTATTTTGAATAGACAGTTAACCTTTAAATTAAATTTCATACAAATTCAACTTCGTCAATTTAGGGGTGGAGGCATTGCATTAAGAGTAAGGGTGGGCATTCCATTATGCGGTTTGATTTCGGTTCAATAATTTGGTATTCTAGTTCTTCGGTTTTTAGAAAAAAAAGTTCATAGGATGATCAAATAATTTTTGGTTTGTTACGGTTCAGTTCGATTCATACCTGAAGACTTCATACAGTTTAATGGTACGGTTCCGGTTCATAGAATGCAAGTGTCTCCAAGCCTTCAGGTAAAAATGAAGAATTGAAGATAGAGAATATGATCCATTTCTAGCTTTATTCAACTTTTTCTCACTCTTTCAGCTTTTATTTTTTACCAAATCAGGCACACACAAAATTTTGTTCTAGAGTAAACAACCAATGGTCGCTCTGATGAAAAAATTAGTTCACTTGGATTTCACAATTTACTAACACAAGTATTTTAGTTTATTATATACGTCTAAAATATGTTACTTTATGTACATAATAATTATTGTTTGCATTTTAAAATTAACATTCCATCAATTTTGTTTTCATTCGGGTCTAGTTTTAAAAGATGACATTTGATATTATATAAGACGCATGAAAGAACGCTAACGAAATACAAAAGCTCTTCCGTTCTGTAATCGAGTTTTCAAGATGCAAGCCAAGTTAGCCAACACATGCATTAACAATATTTTACTGTTCAGTGGATCCTCTTTTTTAATTCTGCAAATCCTCATAAGACAAAGTTCATGCTTTTGGAAAGCTCTTCTATTTTAGTATGAGTTCATATGTTGGCTTGCATCTTGAAAACTCGAATAATGTTAATGAATGTATTGAATAACATAAAATCTTGGAAAGCTCTCAAAATTTTATATTGAGATTGAGTTACCATATTGAAATTACTCAATTCTAGATTTTTATTTAAAAAGGATATTATTCCAAGGATCCATATAATGAGAGAATATTTACCTTAAACATAACTTATCTTCAAAGCCTAACAACAAAGGAGGACATGGGAGAGAACGGCGATGCTAGGGCTTTGAGGTTTCCGGCGGATGATGATGCCATGATGGATGCTAGCGAAAGGGAACGTCCCATGGGGGACCCACCAGATGTCACCACCTCGTGGGTGCAGAAGGTGACTGGAGGTGGCGGCGGTGGGCGACCTAGACCAGAGAGTTTGTTGGATGAGGCGTTTGTGTCGGAAAGGATGCAACTGGAATTCCCTGATGGGTTGGATGGGGAGCCAGTAATCACGATAGGAGCTGAGGTGTTGGAGGCGATGAATGGTATGTGGAAGCAGTGCATAATCGTCAAAGTGTTGGGCAGGAGTGTTGCTCTATCAACGATGAACATAAAACTTAGGGAATTGTGGAAGCCGAAAGGAGGGATGTCGGTGTTGGATCTTCCGAGGCAATTCTTTATGATCCGTTTTGAGTTGGAAGAGGAGTATATCGCAGCCCTAACGGGGGGACCATGGAGAGTGTTTGGAAGTTATCTCATGGTACAGGGGTGGTCGCCGGAGTTTGACCCAACGCGAGATGAGATTGCCACAACTCCGGTGTGGGTTCGTCTTTCGAACATCCCGGTGAACTTGTACCATCCTGCCATACTGTTCGGTATTGCGAAGGGTCTGGGTAAGCCGGTCAAGGTGGATTCCACGACTTTGCACTTGGAGAGGGCTAGGTTCGCACGAGTATGTGTGGAAGTGAACCTATCAAAACCGCTTAAGGGGACAGTGTTGATCAATGGAGAGAGATACTTCGTAGCATATGAGGGATTAGCAACTATATGCTCGGGTTGTGGAGTTTATGGACATCTGGTCCATAATTGTCCTAAGCGGGTGGCAATGAAACCGGTGGAGTTATCTCCGTCAAGTCCTTTAGTGTCAGAGAATGCAAATTCCCAGTCTGGAGATGGGTTCACGGTGGTGAGACGGCAAGGGAGAAGGCGCTCACCGTCGGGAAACAGGGTGGAGGCTGTCACAGATTCTCCTGACATGAATCCGGGGCGTAATCTGCGCGTGATCTCGGGTACCGCGAATTTGGGAAGTCCTGAGGGAAATAACAGATTTGCAAATCTAGCTGTTGATGCGATATCAGCTGATTTAGGGGAAGTTGCTATGTCTGAGGAGGCGAATAAGGAAAATGTTGTGCCACCAGATCACGCACGAGAGGGAAAGAGTCAGGCTCAAGAAAGGCCAGTGATTCAATTTGGTGGGGCTAATAAAGGAAGCAATGGGCCGAAGATTGGGCCGAAGGAGAAGCGGGCTGGAGGGGTGACTAATGGAAATCTGAATGGACCACGAGCAAAACAAAACAAGCAAAATAGGCCCACAAGGGGGTTAATTTTTGGCCCAACAAGAAAGGAGGTTGAGCGCTCAGCGTCGGGTAAACGTATGAGGATGGAGGATACGATGATAGGGAGGCCAGGAGGGTCGTTTCCTTCAACAAATGATGAACAGAGGGTGAATGAACATGTGGTTCTTGGGTTGGCAGATGATCAAACAATGTCGTTGGCGGGTCATTCCCAGGCCAGAGACGTAAAATTGCAAAAGAATCCGCAGGGGTCAGAAGCGGATGTTCATATGGCTTAACGTTTAGCCTCGGTGATTCTGTGCTACTATTATCCTTGTTTAATGGATTTCTTATTCTGGAATTGCCGAGGGGCAAATAAACCTACTTTTCGAAGATCTATTCGTTACTTGTTGAAGAAGTTTCATGTTGACATGCTTGCTTTGTTTGAAACACATGCGGGGGGAGATAGGGCAAGCCGTATATGTCAGAACTTGGGGTTTCAAAACTCCTTTCGTGTTGATGCAATTGGGCAGAGTGGTGGCATTTGGCTCCTATGGCGCTCAGATGTCGGGGAGGTTTCAGTGGTTGAGTCATCGGAGCAGTTTATTTATGTTACCGTGGAGAATAATCTGGAGAAGCTGAACTTGGTGGTGGTGTATGCGGCACCAACAGTGAGTCGTCGCAGTGGTCTATGAGGACACTTAAAGGGGACGATTGAAAGTATGGATGGTCCGCTAATTGTGGGAGGAGATTTTAACACAATTGTTCGGTTGGATGAGCGGACAGGGGGGAGTGGGAGATTGTCCGCGGATTCGTTGGCATTTGGGGAGTGGATCAATGATCTCAGTTTGATTGATATGGGGTTTAAAGGAAATCGATTTTCATGGCGTCGGGGTCGTAAAGAGGATACCTTTATAGCCAAACGTTTGGATCGTATTTTGTGTTGTCCTCATGCTCGTTTAAAATGGCAAGAAGCTACGGTCTCTCACTTGCCGGTACTAGCTTCGGATCATGCCCCGCTTTATCTACAGTTGTGTCCTGTTGGTGTTGGAGATCCCCGACGGAGACCATTCCGTTTTGAAGCTGCTTGGTTGAAGCATAGCGGGTTCAAGGAACTGTTATCTCACTCCTGGAACCGGGAACTCACCACTCCGGAAGCTCTAAACGGGTTGCGGGTGCGTTTAAAGCGATGGAATAGGGAGGTCTTTGGTGATGTGCATAAGAGAAAAGCTGATTTGTTGAGTGAAATCGAAGTGGTGCAGAGTTTGTTAGATGTTGCTCAAACAGATGATCTCTTACAAAGAGAGGAGGTGTTACTTAAAGATCTCGATATAGTGCTTGAGCAAGAAGAATTGGTCTGGTTCCAAAAATCTCGGGAGAAATGGATAGCTGAAGGCGATAGGAATACAAAATATTTTCATACTTCAACCATTATACGGAGACGTAGAAATCGTGTTGAGAGTCTGAAAAATGGGGATGGTGTATGGATTTCTGATGCACATGAACTAGAAACGCTAGCAGTGGCTTATTATGATAGGCTCTACTCAATGGCTGATGTTGACGAGGTTGTGGGGAAGCTATCTCCAGTAGGATTTGAGGAGTTGTTACCAAGTGAGCTATCGCAATTGAACAAGCCATTTACAGCGGCAGAAGTAGAAGCATCTGTCCGGAGTATGGGGAGGTTTAAGGCTCCCGGGCCAGACGGTTTTCAACCAGTATTTTATCAAGATACTTGGGAAGTAGTAGGGGATTCCGTGGTACGCTTTGTGCTTGATTTCTTTCGCACCAATACCTTACCACATGGAACAAATGATGCTCTAGTGGTTTTAATTGCCAAGGTTACAAAACCAGAGACAATCATGCAATTCAGACCAATTAGCCTATGTAATGTTTTGTTCAAGATAATTACAAAGGCTATGGTCATGCGTCTAAAGGCTGTGATGACTAAGCTGATCGGACCTGCCCAATCAAGCTTCATTCCTGGGAGGTTAAGCTCGGATAATATCATTGTGGTTCAAGAAGCGGTTCACTCTATGCGCCGGAAGAAAGGACGTAAAGGGTGGATGATGTTGAAGCTTGATTTAGAGAAAGCTTATGATAGAATTCGGTGGGATTTTCTTAAGGACACCCTTCTGTCCGTAGGGTTTCCGGAGAATTGGCGTAGCTGGATAATGCAATGTGTTGCAGGCCCATCCATGACCTTGCTATGGAATGGAGAGAGGACAGAACCGTTTAAACCAGCTAGAGGGCTGAGGCAAGGCGATCCTCTATCCCCCTATCTCTTTGTATTATGTCTTGAGCGTTTGTGTCACCTCATCGAGACGTCAATTGCTCTGAAAAAGTGGAAACCAATCCGGTTATCTAGGGGTGGTCCCAAACTCTCCCATATTTGTTTTGCGGACGATCTGATTCTGTTTGCGGAAGCCTCAGTGTCACAAGTCAGGATAATTCGGCGAGTGTTAGAAGAGTTTTGTATTGCATCGGGACAGAAAGTAAGTTTGGAGAAATCTAAAATTTTCTTTTCTGATAACGTGAGTCGTGAACTAGGGAAGCAAATCAGCGATGAGAGTGGCATTAAATCAACAAGGGATTTGGGAAAATACTTGGGGATGCCTGTTCTACACAAGAGGTTGAATAAGGAGACTTTTGGAGAAGTGTTGGAGAGGGTTGAATCGCGTTTAGCAGGATGGAGAGGCCGCTTTCTCAGTCTTGCGGGCCGAGTGACTTTGACCAAGGCAGTCCTGTCCTCAATTCCAATTCACACTATGTCTACGATTTACCTTCCGCAATCAACGCTTGATAAACTGGATCAAATATCGCGATCTTTCCTTTGGGGGAGCTCGACGGAGAAGAGGAAGCTCCATCTTATTGCCTGGGATAGATGTTGCGCTTCGAAGGATGAAGGTGGGCTGGGGATCCGTTCTGCCAAGCATATGAACAAGGCTGTGATATCTAAGTTGGGATGGCGGGTGATGCAGAATGCGAGTAGCTTATGGTCTCGGGTTTTAAGGTCTAAATACAGAGTTGGAGATATCAGAGATCATTCTTGGCAGGTGAAGAAAAGTTCATCGTCTGCTACTTGGAGGAGTGTGGGAATCGGTTTAAGAGAAGCGATTATTCCAGGCCTGCGTTGGGTCATTGGGGATGGATTAAATGTTCGATTCTGGAAAGATCGATGGCTGTGTGACGTACCACTTTGCGAACTAGCGCAGACTATGCCACCCGTGAGCCAAGCTGATGTCTCGGTTCGTGAGTTATGGCTCGAACAGGCCGGATGGGATCTCCCGAGAATTGCTCCATACGTCTCTGATGACGTGAGGCTCCAGCTTTTGTCTAAGGTGGTAGATACGAGTACCGGGAGCAGAGATAGGTTATCGTGGGGAGAATGCTCCGATGGGAAGTTCACGGTGCGATCTGCCTATAAGGCGTTAACACGGGATTCACAGTCAAAACAACAGATGGGTGGCTTCTTCACTCGGATATGGCACGTGCTGGCTCCGGAGAGGGTGAGACTTTTCCTTTGGCTAGTTTCTCATCAGGTCTTGATGACCAATATGGAGAGACAAAGGAGGCATTTGAGTGCGTCAGGGCTCTGTCAGGTGTGTAAGAGTGGAGAGGAGACGATCATTCATATCCTACGGGACTGCCCCGCTATGTCTGGCATTTGGAATAGGCTAGTCCCGTCTGCCAAGCTTCATGCTTTTTTCGAGATGTCACTCTTAGAATGGCTTTATGTCAATTTGGGAGATACTCAGGAGGTTCACGGTAGTTTGTGGGCAACTATTTTCGCAATCGCAGCTTGGTGGGGATGGAAGTGGCGTTGTGGGAATGTTTTTGGCAATGCTGGAAAGTGTCGGGATCGTGTTAAATTCGTTAAGGATATGACACGGGAGATCAAGGAGGCTCATACGAATATCACGGGTGGGCCTAGTATGGTGTTGCGTGAAGAGAGAATGATTTCTTGGTCTCCTCCGGGGTTGGGATGGTTCAAATTGAACACTGATGGGGCGTCTCATGGCAATCCGGGGCCAGCAACAGCGGGGGGAGTGGTACGAGATGAGGAAGGACGCTGGTGTGGGGGTTTTGCACTAAACATTGGGATATGCTCAGCACCCTTGGCGGAGTTATGGGGAGTGTACTATGGACTCGTCATAGCTTGGGATAAGGGGATAACGCAACTTCATTTGGAGGTGGACTCGGAGATTGTGGTGGGTTTTTTGAAGACAGGAATAGAGGAATCTCATCCCCTGTCTTTCCTAGTACGTTTGTGCTATGGCTTTCTTTCTAAGGACTGGATTGTCCGCATCTCTCATGTGTATAGGGAAGCTAACCGTCTTGCCGATGGGTTAGCCAACTATGCGTTTTCCTTACCTTTAGGCCTTCATATGCTTCAGTCGAGGCCGGATAGTATCAGTTCTATTTTGTTAGATGATGTGAATGGATCTGCGCATCCTCGCTTAGTTCGCATTTAGTTTTTTATTTTAATAATATGGGGATTTAGGTCCCCTTTTCCTTACCAAAAAAAAAAAAGAGAATATTTACCTTAATACATTAACCATCACGATATGCATAACACATTGTATATATTTTTTTTTTTTTCAACCACACTTTAATATCGATTGGGCCACAACTGGCTGACCCAATAGCCATGTCCTGCATATTGCAGAGTGTGTAGGGAGCGGGGCTCGATCCCGGGTGCACTGGTGATTCTTGCTTCAGCGGACTTACCTCTTGCCACTTGGGCCAAGTCACTTGTGCAACACATTGTATATTTATGTATGTAATAATTTATTTTTCTAAAAATTATATATATATTGACTTAATAATCTCGATTTTTGTGATCAGTAAATATTTTTTTTTTTTTTATTAAAAAAAACATACCACATTAGTTTATGTCTATATACTAGATACCATAATATTAAATAAGATGACACTAGCATGTGATCAGATTAATTCTACCGCGCATTGTGTTGCGTATTGCGCGTGTCAAAATACTAGTCTTATCTATAATCTTGCAAAATAGAGAAATATTAACGGATCTTATTTGAGTTATTTCTAATACTGGAAAATAGAGAAAAACAAAAGTAATTTTAACTATGGGGATTTCAGTTTTATGGTGCACATTTTTATACACAATTTGTATTTATATCAATAACGTATGGGAGATAAAAAAAAAGCGCTACCAATATAGAAACCTACTAACATCTTTGACATTATGTGATATATATATATATATATTTTATGAATTGATATACGAAATACACTGAATAAAAAAAAATGATATGACCAATATATATTTTAACTCAAAAACTAACCAAACCAGAAATCATCATTCAATTATTTTTATTTTGTTTAATTTTCTCTAAAAAATCTTATGTTTTGCTTTTATTTTTCTTATATATTTCTCACTTTTTGCTTTTTTTTAATAAGTACACTTTTAATAAAAAAGAATAAGAATAGTTTAAAAAAACTTTTTTTTTTCTTCGTCTATTGATTTGCCTTTTTGTTCTTATTTTTTGCTTTTTTGCTGCCACATGAGAACTTTATGTGATTTTCTTTGTTTTGTTCTCATCTACCAACCTTTTGCTTTCTTAATATTCACCTTGTACACAAGGTTCTCAAACTAGTCCAAAACATCAGGAAGATGGAATTAGAACATCACACATTAGTATAAGATTTATATATAAACAAACATTTATTTATACCTTCAAAACAACAGGACGATTAGGGGTTTTAAAAACAGAGAAAGAAACGGACTGGTCATTGTTTGTCTCCTCGATCTGGCCTTCAACATCCATGAAAACCTTTTGATTAATTGAACAAGTCGTCTGGAACCTGAGGTTTTAAGGAGACAAAGAGATGAACAATTTTTGTACAGAAAAATTTTCAACATCGCCTTTTATTATGGAACCATGAATATTAATTTACGGTGGTGATTGTTTGCAGTTTTTAAAATAGTTTTTTGTTTTTGGTTTTTGGTTTTTGGTTTTTGGCTTTTGGTTTTTGGTTTTTGATTTTTGTTTTTTGCAGTAGTTTTTACTTTTTTAAAAAACTTGATTGGTGATTTTGGTTTTTGGTTTTTTCTTTTGTTAACTTTTGCTTCACTATTTTAATTTATAAATTACCAAACTAAGTATATAAAATTTATTTATGACAAATATAATCTATAGTTTAAAATTACTAACTTGTAAGAGTAATAAAAAATTATTGATAAATATATATATATATATATATATATAAATAATTGTTGGTAAAAAAAATTATAATTTAAAACAAACAGATTGATTGAGTAATGCTATGTCTATGAGTAAAATAAAACAGATTTTATATAAAAAAAGAAAAAACACACAAAAAGAAATCAACGTCATATGCCTCAAAAACCCACAAAATGTGGTTTTTAGTTTTTGTGTAGTAAAAGTAAAAACTCTTCAAAAACTAGTTTCCCTAAATTTTAGGGAATCTATTTCTTCAAAAACTTGATTAGCAAAAAAAGTAGTTTTTACAAAATCAAAAACTAAAAACTAAAACAGAAACTCAAAACAATCGAGGCCTACATCTCCTTGGAATATGCTGTAAGCATGTAATAATTAAACCGAAAGCAAACCATTACTAATCCAAAACCAAACCGAACTCCAATAGGATTAAAGTTGAATTAATTTATTCAAAACTTGTAATTGTAAGTATTCTTTGTCCTTTTTGTCAATAGATCTAGAGAGAAAGTGAATACCTTGCAAGCTTGGAGGAAGTGATACCAATGTAAATGAATACCTTGCAAGTTTGGAGGAAGTGATACCAATGAAAAAAAATGGTAGAGAATGGATATTTATGACAAAATGTTGCTAACCCTAAAATTCTATTTGTTGGGTCCAAAATCAGTTGGGCTTAGTTGAAGATTTTGGTCCAACAAGAGTGGACCCAATTCAGAAAATTCTAAATTTTCACTAAGTGTGGAAATTGAAGTCTCTATTCATACCTGGCTGTGAAATTACGGAAGTCAACGGTCAACAGCGACTCAACTTACCAGTAAACAATTCGACCTCCGGTTTTTACCCGTCCCTTCAATGGGAGGACTTCTGGTTTTTACGCAGAACTGTTAAACCGACACTTCAACGTTTTTCTGAACTACGAAACCAAGTGGGCCAGAAGGTCTTCATTACGACCAGTGAACTCAGCCAATCTAAACGGAAACGTTCATGATGAAGCCCGCTTCGCCGACTTAGTCTTAAGAAGATGTTCCGGAAGATTATAGTAGATTAACTCGAATCAGGAAAAGGAATATCTGCTAATATTTCTTTTTCCTAGTTTTCTAGAAAATTAGGGCTCAGACTCTTTGTATAAATAATCTCTTAATTCGTCAAAATTATTGACAACCTACTTTTTACCAGAAACACTTCGCAATTTCGCAGTAAAAAACCTAATCAATAGAAAGCTCTCGCATTCATCTGTTCTTGAGTTTTTTTCCACTGAAAGTTGGCGAATCCTTTAAGAAACAATACAAATTCAATTGTGGTGTTTTTAGCGTCTAAAACGGGCACTTTTTAAGTCTCGACACACATGCAGATCTGCCATTCTTAGATTTTGGTCGTTTCCTACGATGATCAAATCACGAATTTTTATCTTATTTTCAACTTTTAATTTAATTATTTTTATTTTAATATTATATATTAAACGAATAAACAAAAATATATAGGTAAATGGCACACAAGTAAATAAAAAATATAGATTATGGGTTTTTGGACATTTTACCAAAAAATGTGTGTTATTCTAGTACATTTAATTTGGATTGTGTTATTTTAGTATTTTTTTGATAATTGTGTGTCATTTTGAAGATTTTAGTATTTTAGTGGGAGATCATTTTGAAGATTTTTACATGCCATGCCATGAATGAGTATTTTATTTTGTAACGTAAAACCGAAAAAATATACCTATCTTGAACAAGAAGTCTACCAACAACGTACATTACCGCGTTGCTCTCCTTTCACATGCATAATCATCCGAAGCTGGAAAACTGTAAGGCCATCGTTCTACTTCAAGATTCATCTCTAAAAGAAAAAATTATAAATTTGGAAACAAAGAGATGTGTGCAATAACTGGAGTTGGTTTAGGTTTGTGTAGGCTCTTAAGTAAAGACTCTAGCTAGTAATTGGTGTAAGAGAAGCCATTTCCTATTTTTACACAATCTTGATGGAATCTTGTGACGGTTAACTAGCAATAAACTGACTTGACTTGCTATCGAATATCGATTAGTAAGACTAGCAATAGAAATATTGTAAACCAAAAAATGCGTACTCCAAAATTTAAGAGGAACATATATATATATCAACATCACTTCTTCATCTTTTTGCTTTGTAGCGATAGTCGTCACTTATACTTTATATATAGGCTTGCCTTCTGTAGCAACTATAGTTGTAATTGGAGGCCTTCTGTTTGAATGGCCTAATACATTGGTTTGAAACAATGAGAAACTGACTTTGTAAATGATATGATGTAAATAGTTTTTTGATTTATGTAGACTGCTGAAATAAAATTTAACATATTATTCAAAAAAAAGAAGTATGATGACAAGTAGAGTTTAGTTATTCCGTATAAAGAAAGAGATTCGAATTCGATAAACATTGGTCTCGACCCTAACCACTCAGATTTGTATATATTAGATTCTATTCCTCAACTAATATAAGTCCTCCACGTATATATGTAGTACACGACCATAATGTAACGTATCCAATAGACACACATATTGGTAGGCAAATTAATTTTATATACATGAATTTGTCAACGTTTTATGGATATAACTAAGTGTAAATCCGTGCATATGTCACATCAGTATAAGATATAACAAAATTAGAGAGAGAGATTAGAGGGATCCTCCTAAAATCGTGATCTCACGATATAGCTACGAGCAAGGAGCACCTTAGTTATATATAAAAGCCGGCCAACAGAATTTTAGGAGCAACAAAAAACTTCAAGAATAGTTTTTTGTTTTCAAAGTGAATTCTCATGATCCTCTAAAAATCTATCAAATCTTTCTCCCTTAATAAAATTTCGGAGAAAGAGGAAAACCCTAATCTCCTCTTTCTTTCCGATAATCTAGAAAGAAAAAAAAAGAATAAACGAAAAAAAATTGTATAGTCTATTTTGTAAATGAAAATGAGGAAACTTTGTCCGAATTTGGATAGAGAGGATGGGTTGGAGACGGTCTTGGAGGTTCCAGTACCCGAAGAAATGTTTACAAAAATGGGAAACAATGCGAACGGGCGGTGGAGGAATATGCATGCTCTTATGAAGGCACACGCAGTCGTGACCGCGGTTGCGACTGATGTGAGAATGCCGGCTTCTTCTTCATCGATGAGTAATGTCAATATGCATTTGCAGTCAAAATCAGACAATGAGTTTGTTGCGTTGTTGAAGATTGTGGGAAGTCCTCTTATTCCTTTTCATGTCCCTCTTGAGTTTTGTCTCTCCCGACCAATCAACCACACTTCCATCGTAAGTTAAAAAAAAAATTTCATTTTTTGTCTCTAGTATTTTGATCAAACTCGTTCTCGAACTATACCATCTCTTTATCTTTTTTAGGCGTACGTACGTGAAAACAAAATTTTAAGATTTTGTCGATTTTGACCAAAAAAAAAAATGCTTTGCGATAGACAAATTTTAAATTGAGTTGTGAAAAAAAAGAAAAAAAATAAATAAATCAAGAGATGGCAAATAATCAAAAACATATTAAAAAATTTTGTAGGATATAAATTTATCTAGAATAAAAAAAACAATTGCATACAATTTTATTATGTGGAATGTTCATGTATGCTAGTGGTATATTTATAGGAAGCATCAACGGCTAGATACATAGTGCAGCAGTACGTGGCGGCATGCGGAGGCCCAGCAGCTTTGAACGCGGTGAAGAGCATGTACGCAGTGGGACAAGTAAGGATGCAAGGCTCCGAGATGGTTGCTGGAGAGGACGAAGGTACGGGTGCGCCAGTACGATTAGGCAAAGGCAGTTTCGAGGTTGGAGGTTTTGTGTTATGGCAAAAGAATCCAAATCTTTGGTTCTTGGAGCTGGTTGTTTCGGGTTTCAAGATTAGTGCGGGTAGTGATGGTAAAGTGGCATGGAACCAATCCTCAACTCAACCTTCTCAGGCTCACCGTGGCCCTCCTCGCCCCCTGCGTCGCTTTTTTCAGGTACCAATTTCAATTTTTAACCATTGCATCTTGTATCAAATTTTTTCCCAAAATATATATTTTTATACGATTATACATAAATTTAAGTTAAACGAAAAAATTTGTGGTTTATTGGTTTGTGTTAATGTTGTAGATCATATTATATATTTTGTTGGAACATATATATGGTAGTATTATGGTTACATGGAGTGTAAAAATGAAAAAGAAAATAAATTAGAACATCACAAACACATAAAACCATTAAATCATCAATCCTATTAGCGTACCAAAAAGTAAAAAGTCTGGTTGCATATTAATTAACATCTTAATGTCACCATACTAGTCTAAATAAATATCATAAGAACATATCAGACTCGTAATTTGAGTTCCTCACAATGTATATTTAGACTAATGAATGGTTAGCACTACTAATGTATATATCACGAAAATGAAGCAAGCAAAATTTTTTTTGGGTATAATCTTTAAAAGTTTGTATATGTTTGTTTTCTACATTTTGACCTATTAAGATGACATGGTAGGGACTAGACCCGAGGTGCACGGCAAGTCTATTCTTAGACGCAGTTTGTATCGGGGAACAAACCGTCAACGGGGAAGACTGTTTCGTCCTAAAGCTGGAAACACCATCAGACATTCTAAAGGCGCAATGCTCCCCAAACACGGAAGTGATCCACCACACGGTGTGGGGATACTTCAGCCAAAGAACGGGACTACTCTACAAGTTTGGTGACACAAAGCTGGTGAGAGTCAAATCCTCTAGAGGCAAAAGCGACGGTGTTTTTTGGGAGACAAGTATGGAGTCGATCATTGACGATTACATGTTTGTTGACTCGGTTAACATAGCTCACGGTGGTCAGACCGTGACCACGCTTTATCGTTACGGTGGTGCGGTTAACCACCGGAGAAGAATAGAGGAGAAATGGAGGATCGAGGAGGTTGATTTTAATATTTGTGGTTTGTGTTTGGAGAGCTTTTTGCCACCCTCGGATATGAACAAGGATCATTAACCTCTCTCTAAACTTTTTTTTGCTTATTAGATGTGTGTGTGTTTTATGAGTTAGGTTTTTTTATCGACAAAAATAGAGAGATACACTTGGGATTTGGTATACGAGAGGGGTGTTTGATATGGGTCAAATGTTGTGTAACTTTAAAGTGGGCGATTTGAGATGGTGTAAATGAATTATCTTAATTGTACAAAATACTTACAAATCCTCATTGAGTTTTTTGTTTTAACACAACATTGGTAAAGGAGGTGGTGGTATTAATTTTTGTTTAGCTCAACCATCTTTTCTTCCTCTTTCATTGTTATAGATGAAATTTGAGTTCTCCTGGTTAGACATCTATTTAAAAGTAAGACAATTAAAGTTAAGAACCCACTCGTAGCTAGTTTGTGCTTCTTGAAAAAAATTTATCAACAAAATTACTTGTAATTATTTTTTGTGTTTAGACAATGGTACCAGATCGAACCAAATGATAGCAAATCATAATTAAACCAAAAATCATTGGTTGCTAACTTGCTATTCATAACCTATTTGCATGTCGAAGGACTAAAAAGTTGATAGAATCGAAAATCCTAGAGAACCAAATTGAAATTGAACTGAAAACCGAATGGTTAGGCAAGGTTGGAAATTGGTGTCTGAATCCGGTATAGCAATTTGGAAAAACTTGTACAGTATTTGGTTTACAAATCCGTAAAGCACCCCATAGGCCTTACAAAAGTGGCCCAATATACTAATCTTTCGGCCCAGTAACAAAACCCTAGATAGCGATAACACACAAATCTCCGCAATATAAATACTGACAAATCCCAATTCTAAAAATCAGCAATAGATCTCGTTTCTTCGCATAGTCTCTGGTCTCTTCTTTAGATTGCTCTAGGGTTTTCGTTTGGTTCTCGTGATCTTGTTTGTTTTGAGTATTGCATCTGTTTACCCACTTCTCATACGAATCTCTTTTTTATAACAAAAAAAAAAGAATGGTGGAGAAGTTAAAATAGGTGCATAGAAAGAATAGGTTATCTTACCAACCCATTGCTTAATCTCTTTTGCTTTGGCGTCAAATGAATCGACCTAAATTCTTCTTATTGTTTATCATGTTATTTGTTTGTAGTGGCAAATGAAGAATTGATTATCTATGCTTAATAACACAGATTAGTACTGTTGACAAAACATCTCCGCTTATTATCTGATGCCATTAGAGATTTTAGTTTTTTGATATGTTTGATTGAATCGATGATGAGATAGTAGCAGACGGGCGGTCTGAATTGATGCCGTGTAGATTGTCTGCAATTTTTTCTTTCTCTGAGTATTCTTTATTAGATTTTGTTTTGTTTTGTGTTGTGAGTTTATTTGCGATGATGATGTTGCTCTAATTTATGTCTGGACTTATGAGATTATTGCAATCTCTGATATGAATTTGCAAAATAATCTGAGCTTTCTCTTCATAATCTATATTCAAGTAGTTTAGTTTTGTTCTGTGGTTTGGTTTTTGTCGAGGATGAATAATGCTTAAAATATTTCTGACACCTCTTGTATGAGAAGAGTGTCACGACTCTTCGTTGAGCATATTATGCAAAACTCTGAGCCTCCTCTTATGATTTTGTTTTAATCAATTTTGGATTTGGTGGGATTGGTGGTGCTGTGATTGTAAAGTAATTCCTCGTACTGAAAGCCATTGGCTTGATAGACTCACATTACACCCATAGAATATGAGCACTATACCCTCTCCTCTTTTCTACTTACTTTTGTTATTGGTTTCCCTTTAAATGAAACGATGTATTTGTTTGGACCTTCAGCGTAGTCTTGGTTTGAAGGCATTGACCAAACCAAAACAAAAAATCATTACTCTGTAGTTACTTTGAATAATTTATAAATTTGCTCTATTGACAAAAATTGGTATTATCGGCTAAAATTTCGAATTTTTAAGTCCCACAGATACATTTCCTCCATCGGTACTTGAAGATATTTCAGCTTTCGGAGTTGCCTCAAGCTTGATACATGGAGAAGTCAAGCTCAAAAGATATATTTTGAGCTCTGTAATTGCACAAAGTTTACTTCTGCGTTACACTTGTAACACAAGTGAGCTTAAACCTCTCTTGTGATTTAGTTTCAGTAAGAGATAGACGAGCCATGGGCTCTTCTTCGTATTAAACCCGTAAAAATTGATACAAGGCTAAACTAGTCTAAAATACAATAAAAAATTCTTCCCAAGTCAGTGAATCGGTAATCTTATTATATTTTCGTATCAATTTATGCTCCTTTTAATTTGTTCATCCAACTGACACCAAAATTTCCTTTATTGTGTCCAAAGTAAAACCTTTTTTCCGTCTAAGCACCAGAGTATCAATGTAAACCGAAACAGAGCAAGAAAAATGAAAACAGTGAAAGCAAACTAAACCGCATATTATCAAATAAAGAAAAAACATGATTATCTCATCACAGCAGACGATCTCTCCGTGGATAAGGAAGAAACCCCTTAACCAGACACAACACTGTTAGCAATTTGACAAGCTCCAAAGTTCGCATTTGGTTGTTCAAAGCACAAGTCCCATCCAAACTATCCTTAATAGTTAATATCAATTTGAATTCAATTTTTAATTATTTATGTTGTATTAAATCTTTAAAAATTGAAATAAAACTGAACCGAAATCTATATTATTTCAATTTTTGTTAAACCTAAACCCCGAATTACTGACGAATCCAAACTGTAACCGAACCGAAATACAAATAGTTTTATAAAGATCGAATTCTATCAAACCGGAAACTTGGAAATCGACTGATAAAACCAAACGTTTTGGTTATAGAGTCCAGCTCCCAACAATTTTCTAAGGACTTCGCAGATAGTTTCAACATTTATGGGCCAAATAATACACGAAAATTATATGGGATGTAATTCAGAGATTTTGATGAATTTGATATTAAGAGGAACATACAAAACGAAAATACAATAAGATAACCGATTCACTGATTTTGTGAGATTTATCAATTATGAATATTGCTGTATTTTAGATTACTTGCTTTGTATATACTATTAATCAATTTCAAAACTATATAAGTTTGTCTAGTTAATCTTCAAATAAGACCCAGTTGCCTTCTAATGGGCCATTCCAAAACGGACCCAATCTAATATTATCCAACCCACTAATTTATTTTCGCAGCTCTCTTAAAACCGAAAACCCTAAAAGAATATCTTCCGCTCTGCATAAACCCTAGATCCGATCAAAGCCTCCTTTCGTTCCTCTCATCACTCTCAGGTAATCGTGATTTTGCTTTCTCTAACGTTATCGAATATCGATTGATTCTACTCTTCAATCTATTTACCTATCTCTCGTTTCCGATTTTAGTATGGACAATTACTCTTCTCCACCTCCAATGGGGTCACGACCATCTCCAGAAGCATTAATGGAACAGATTCAGAACCAGCTCGCTCAAGCTCACGCGGAGGAGTTCATCGAGACTCTGAAAACTAAATGTTTCGATAAGTGCATAAGCAAGCCTGGATCAAGCCTTGGTGGAAGTGAGAGTAGCTGTATCTCTAGATGCGTTGATCGTTACATCGAAGCTACTGGAATTGTTAGCAGATCTCTTTACAATCTTAAACTTTGATTGAGAATAATAATACAGTTTCTGGGTGAAGATTGGTTTCTGTATGTTGAGACTCTGTGATTAAGTTTGCTTTGGGCAAACCAAGAATGATTTTATACCATAACTTCATTACTCGATTCTTGTTTTGATTTAAGAGTTTTAGTGGCGAATTTGATTGTTAATGCTTAGCACAGTTGAACAGGTTTGGTTTTGTTGATGTGTAGGTTGTCTGCATTATAGCTATAAGCCTATAACTACTGATTTGTCGTAGTAATCAACTTTTATGATAAATAGGTATTGCTACCTATATGAATGTTGGATTTGTGTGATGATGGAGTTGCTTATATGTGTCATCTGTGAATAAATTGATAGATTCCATCAATAAACAATCAGCATTACCGCTTAGTTTGCTAGATTATGTAAATTTTGGTATTTGGAAACTCGATTCTGATTGAAAGTAAAGGGAATGTGAGATTGTCAGAATTTGAGATTTAGTTCTGATTGCTTCTTTGTCTTGAGCCGTAATCAGAGATTTGGATTGGGATGTCAACTGTGGAGTCGATTTCTGGGAAGAAACGCCATTATGGGCAATGAGAATACGTAGTCACTTCTCTGATTTAGTAGTAGTTGTTTGCATATGAAAAATGGTTAGTATTCTGAAAAAGTGGCTATAAGTGGTATATTTCACTAGGCTTGAAAACGCCACCCACTTTCTTTTCTTGATTGGGAATACTTCGCGGGTTTCAGAGTCGAGCTGAGCTCTCATATTCCAGTAACGTCGAGAGGGAAACAGCCCAGATCGTACGCTAAGGTCCCTAAGCAACCACTTAGTGGAAAAGGAAGTGATCGAGCGATGACAACCAGGAGGTGGGCTTGGAAGCAGCCATGTGCGGTACGGGCAGCGGTGTCCTCGTCCATTCCTACCATTGGGCTCACTGAACTTAGACAGAATAACGAATCCAATACGGGAAGACGTGAAACATTAGGATAGATAGATCTATGAAGCTCTTCCTATCAAGGGAAGAGAGCCGAATTCCCCTCTGTATCGGAGTAATGCTGTCAATCAAATAGAGTGCACGGGTAAAGGGCCAAGAGGGTGTTTTGTTTCCGCAAAGACGAAATGAGATGGTCTGGGGCTCTCTACTTGTTCTTTTGTTCGTAGAAGTTTTTTCTTTGCTTTAGGTGGATGCAAGATCAGGTTCCAAAGAATGAAATGGTAAGAAGTAAAACTTGGTCTCAGGTGTTGTTAATTTGTAGCTTGACATCAAAATGATAGACCGGCGTAAAGGAGATCAAAGAATGAGAACAAAATCGGTTGTTTTTTTTTTATGATTTCAACTTTTCAAGTATAGTAAAATGAGGTTTTTTTTCCAAAATGAAATTAATCCCTGAAACAATGTTTAGACTTTTACACTCCTCCAGCTGTTTTGCTTAATACCCTTTAATGTTGCCGTTCACTTAAAATCTCACAAATTAATGTTGAGATTTAAACATAATTGTCCAATTGACCATTCTCATTTTGATTTTTCAATTGTCGTTTAATGAATGTTGGTTTAAGACCGCATCTCTAAGTAGTAGTGTATAATTCTTTGGTCTAATTTGAACTTTAAACCTTCTGAAAAGTGGAGGTAGGTAATGTCGCAATTGCTTTGCTTTCACGTTCACGAGGGGAAGAAAAAAAGAAAATTCATTTTTTTCCTAAACGTGAATCGCACGTGCCGGAGATATTTTAGTTTTTTTTGTTTTTGCTTTCGGTTATTGTTCTAGTCCAATTGTTCTTGAGCTTTTTGGTCTGTCTTTCTTTTACTTTCCTTGTTCTCGTCTTCTCCATTTTTTTAACCAATCTCTTCTTCAGCTGACTCACGAAGACCCCTCTCACTCTCTCTTTTCTCTGGGTACGCTCGTTTTTTCTCCCTTTCTGTTTAAAGTTTCCATCTTTGATTTTTCTGAATTGTGATGAATACTTTAGGTATTCGATTAGACTTTATACTTCTCTCATCTTCTTCATAGTTTCTTCTCAGTAAAGGAGAAGAATTTGTATCAATCTCATCGATTATTCCTTTGTGGTCCAGTTTTTTTCTTTCCCCTCGAAAAGTTAGGTGGATCTTGGACAACTAACTTCACAAATCTTGTTCTTCAAAACATTATTATTTTCCCTTTCAACATCAGCTTAGTGATTTGCTTAGAAATTTTTTACTAGTTTGGGTATTGTGTGGCAGTAGGTAGCTGAGTCATGCTTGGTCTGTGTTTTCATGTCACATGAATCATATGATTCTATTTTGGTATATACATGTTTGCTTGTATTTCTGTGACTTGTTCTGGTGATGTTTTCGTCTCTTCATGACTTCAACTTTGGATTTAACGCCCATTGTTACTACTATTAGCTTATGATATATATATTTGGCTAACTTTTACAGACGAATATTGTGATACTTGCACTTAGTGCTGGTATTCAATATGTTTCGTCGTGGCAAGGCTTCTTCGCAATCCGAGCAAGAGACTAATGAGGCAAAGGTAAAGTCTTTCCTGGCCCTTGTTGATGATATATAGCTACCTGACTACTAGTTGACTCATGGAGATAATTTTTTTTGTTTGATATAAATGATATAGGTGAAAGAGCTAAAGAGTCTCATAGGTCAGCTCTCTGGGAGGAGTTCGTTATACTGTTCTGATTCGTGTTTGAAGAGATATCTCGAAGCTAGGAACTGGAATGTTGGTAAAGCTAAGAAGATGCTCGAGGAGTCGTTGAAATGGAGATCGACTTTTAAGCCCGAGGAAATCAGATGGGTAAGTATAAAATAATTGATCTTAGAATCTATTTGAGAACTCGTGCTAAAACTTACAGTCCTGAGTTTCTGCTTTCTACTAGGGTGAAGTTTCTGGTGAAGGTGAAACCGGCAAAGTTTACAAAGCTGGATTCCATGACAGGAGCGGAAGAACGGTTCTTATACTGAGACCCGGCTTGCAGGTTTCTAATATATGTCTTCTTGGTTAATATTGTGGAGCGTGTTAGCTTCAGGGAACAAGATAAACCATCCTCTTTTTTTGATGAAATGTTATTGCAGAACACGAAATCTTTAGAAAATCAGATGAAACATTTGGTGTATCTAATTGAGAATGCTATTTTGAATCTGCCGGAGGATCAAGAACAAATGTCTTGGCTTATTGACTTCACTGATTGGTCAATGAGCACCAGTGTGCCTATCAAATCTGCCAGAGAAACTATCAATATACTGCAAAATCACTACCCGGAGAGACTAGCTGTAGCTTTCCTCTATAATCCTCCAAGACTCTTCGAGGCATTTTGGAAGGTTAGCCAAAACACTGCTTCTGTCTCATAGTTAGGCAAATACATTACTTGATTTTAGACAGTTTCAGTTTCGAGTGTGTTTGCTCGTCAATAGAGGAATGCTTACTGTATGTGCAGGAACATGATGATAAACTTTCGTTTTTCTTTTCGTAATTTCCTACAGATTGTGAAGTACTTCATTGATGCAAAGACATTTGTTAAGGTGAAATTTGTGTACCCAAAGAACCCGGAAAGCGTGGAGCTTATGAGTTCATTTTTTGACGAGGAAAATCTCCCAACCGAATTTGGAGGGAAAGCTTTGTTGCAGTATAACCATGAAGAATTCTCCAAACAAATGAACCAAGATGATGTTAAAACTGCAAGCTTCTGGGGATTGGTTCGTGATGACAACAACGACCAGCAGAACGCGAGCAGCGGGTTTTCTGGAGCAGAGATTGCCCCTGAGCCAATCCAAGCCAACCCTTAACCAGTTTTGAAGGCAACATATTCTTATAAGTAATAACCAACCCTTTTTCAAATAATCATAGCTCTTGATGCTAAGAAGAGAGGTTGTATGGTTTCGAATATTACTGTAGTTTAATCAAAGAAAAAAGTATTGCTTTATAGGTCCTCTTGCAACCCAAAAACTTTTACACTCTTAAGCATTTATTTACATGTAGGCAATAGATTCCCAAAACAAGCAACAAGCTATGTTTCTTTCAGTCTGAATCTCAACAAACACAAAAAACAAGACAGAATTCTTTCAAAATTTCAAGGCACAAAGATTATATAGTACTACTACACAGCAGTATTAGCTATAAGACTAGATAGCTTAGAGTTCTGCAGTTAGAGAGAGGTCGATAAGGAGAAGCAGCTCTAGAATATCCGAAGAAACTAGATCAGCCTCCTTCTGAAGTTTCTGGTGGTTGATTGATAGGTACGCACCAAAAGGCCGACCCCAATGCCAAGACCTACACAGACACCAAGACCAATTCCTACACCAACTCTTACACCGGCGTTGAACCACGACATCTCTCCATCTTCACCATCTGCGAACTCTCTTCTATAATACATGTCACCATATTCTCCTTCATATTCTTGTTTGTAGCTTGAATATTCTGTTACCTACATATAATAAAAAATACTCCTATACTTAGCACAAAACACTGCCAATACCTCAGTAAACAGAAAGATCTGTGTATACATGTCTGTCTCGAAAGGAATACAATGGTCATTCAATCACTTGTAGAATACTAGCGGTTAATAGTATTTTTGTTTCAATCTAATAAACTCTTTCGGATGTATCTCATACTGGTATCTACAACTCCATAGCTAATAAGTGAGTATCAAGATCTATCTCCAACATGATTATACAATGTCAACAAAGACCTTCACCAATTAGACCTCGAGCTAGTCCTATCACTGACTCATCAATGGGGAAATATTTTATCAGTCTGTCTATGCAAAAAAAACAAAAGATAAGATATCGTGGCATCACATGTTTGCACAATGGTAGAACCGAAACAGACAAAGAGGATAAGAGTTCATATATAAAGATCACAAGACAAGAGGCAGATGGGAGAGAGAGAGATAGAGAGAAAGAGACAGTTATCTGTTTGACTTGTAATATAAAATATGTCAGACCCCATGCCTCACATGATCATTTATCACGACGTTGGTCCACTTCAATATCTAAAGGAATTATCTTCCTACCAGTACCAAGAAACATATCTCAAGAAGTGTAATCTCAAATCCATGAAAACTTAATGCTCATAGTGCCTACAGCATATCCAAGAAGACTCATATCCTAGGTAAAGCATTCAATGTACTGAACTCAGACACAAACCAATCTTAAACTATCAAGAAGCAGTAGTGTACTGAACTTCAACAGAAACCAATATCAAACCATTGTGAAGCATTGTAAATTCTTGAAACAATGAAGAAGCAATTGATACTTACCTGATAATCAAGCTCAGATGAGTTGCCTTTATGAGGATCATCATCGGTTTCATTCTCGGGAATCGAATCTAACGCAGCCCCTCCTCTATTATGATGCTTCTTTCGGAAACCAAGCTCTAGAGTCTTGGTTAAGATGATAGGTGTGCCTGAGAAGCAACCAGTGACATAAACTTCAATGGTTGGCAAAGGAGAAGATAACTCGGAACAACCAATATGTTTCTCCTTCAAGAAACCAGACCCTGCAGTAATCACAGCTTCACAATTCATATTCCACCGCTTCACGCTATGCTTAGACTCCCTGGTAAAGCCATTAGTACCAGACATCTCAAGAGTTCCAGACAAAACAAGCTCATCTTTATCATAAACCTCAAACTTGACACTACCAGATAACCTGATATTATCAGTGCTGATAAAAGTAGCCACCTCAGATTTCTTATCAACACGATCTCGCCTTAGCTGAGACGAAACTCCTTCAGAGTACATACTCATCCTCACACCATTAATCTCCAGAAGTGAATCCGGATCCAGAGGAACATGAGTGATGGTGAGAACCTCAGGTGTGGAATCATCCACCTTGAAATTGCTGATTCTGACATAGAACACTCTCAAATCAAGCAATGGAGGCGATGACAACGGTGAAGATAATGATGATGACAACAATCTGGGATTGTGATGGTTGTTAATGTATCTAACCATCTGAAATGCTTCATTACTGTTACGTGTCTCATAAGATTCCACCATGATCAACAAAAAAACCAAAATCTCACATTTGCATCAGAGAGAGAAACGTACAAGATCCCAAAATGCTGCAGAAAATTCGGAAAAGATCAAAAACGAAAATAACGTGAGATTCACAAACTTAAAAGAGCAAGAAAGCGTTTCTAAATGATGAATCAAAACAAGAAAACAAGAATCATTCTTTCTCAAAATGAAAGATTTCTACAACAACAACAAGGGTCAAGATTCAAACTTTAAAAACAGAGAGATGGTCAAAGAAATTTGTAAAATTGTAACAAACTTTCAGATTAAGAAACCATCCAATGTTGGATTTATAAAACCAAAAGAGATTTGACCCATCTGAAGAAGACGAAAAGCAAACTCAGATTATCTTTAAAATCCAAAATAGGAGAATTTTTGTGAGAAAAATCCGGGGAAAAAGAAAGAGAAAAGTATCTCACCAAAGAAGATGTAGCATCCACAAAACACAAACCCCACTTTTTAAAAAAAAAATCTGGGTCGAACACTAGTGCTTAATATTAACCTTCCTGTCTTGTTCGTGCCCCAAAAGTAAATATAGAAAAAAAATCTTAAATTTGCAAAGGGCCAAGTAGGATTTTATAGATCAAAGATTAACCAAAGGGAATGGATCCAAATAGATCTCACCAGCTACAGAAAAAAGTTTGTCTTTTTTCGAAGTGGAAAATAAAATATAAACAATTCTTGTCTTTTTATTGAAAATATTTGTGTAATGAGATTTTTGATATGATCTAACGAAGATGAGAGGCTGTCTCTGACTTTTGGTCACGTGATCCTTATCTTCTTCTTTCTTTGGGACCAGACCAAACCCAATTTCGCTGTTTACGAGACACACCGTGTCGTCTTTTTCCTGGTGTAAAACGACGCGCAGTTTCTTCTTGTTTCTTAAAAACTATGCGCTGTTGGGATCGTGGCCGGTTAATGAAGAGTGGACATCGTGACGTTTTCTGTTTGAGAGTGACTTTGCGAATTTTATGAGTCATAAATTTAGTTGTCAAGACAGTTTTCATATATTTTATTAAAGGGACAAACAATTCGATGTATATTAAATAAAAGAATGTCACGGTTCGAATCTCACTTATACAGGTTAGCAATTAAGATTGAATTAAAATCTCATCGTATACATGCGCATCCTCCTGGTCAGTGATCTGATATATTTTCAGATACATATAAATATTCTTTTTTGTTAGAAAAGCATCCGTGAATAATGAAATTAATCAATAGGAATTTTACGTTTAATAACTCCCACAAACTATATAAAACAAATGGATATATTTAAAAAATTCCAATACAATCAAACGAACAAGACTGTTAAAAAATGTATTTTTAAGTATATGTGTTAGATATTTTTCGTTATTATAACTGGGTCTCATCAATCTTCTAGAATAATTTTCTTCAAGACTCAAAATCTCCAATAACCAAAAAGTAATTGAAAAATTAAAAACTAACACAAAAAATCGTAAGATCTGATGATCAAGATTTGACAGCATAAAAAATTTTGGTTACTTGTTAAAATTTATTATTTTTTTATTTGTTATACAACCAAATTTCTCATATATATATATTCACACACAAATTCAAGAAACATGTAAGATGACAATATCTTTGCAAAACACACTAAATTACAAATATGAATTTTGGAAGCTAATTATTTGTGATAATGAAAAGTTTAGTACATGGTGTACATTATACCTGAACCCTAATCCCAAGGATATAAATTGGTGGTATATATATATATATATATATATGTATGTGTATTAATATTTGCATGGTGGATAATAGAGAAAAGAGATAACCAACGGAGAAAAACAAAATCTACTTTTCCCTTTGTGAAATGTTATCTAAGAAGATCGAAAGAGTGGGCGGCTTTTGATTTTTAAAGACTCTTGTGTTTTTTTGGCTTTTGTCTGTCTGTAGGAGAAAAAAACACAGAGAATAAGAAAATTTATTGCTCTTGAAGATATTAGTAACGGTTGAAAGATTTAAACTAATGGGGAAGAGAAGGATTCAGAGAGCAAAGGAACCTTCTGTAGGAGAAGCTTCATCTCCTTCTCATGAGACCACAAGGAGAAGAAGAGGAAGGCCAAGGAAGAATCTTGAGAACCCTGAAGATTTCAAGAAACAAGAATCCGAAGAAGAAGAAGAAGACGAAGATTACGAAGAATATGAAGATGAAGAAGAAGTTGATGAGGAGTTTATTAACAAAGAGACGCAAAAGAAGAAAGTTAAGAGTAGTATTAGTGGTGTGGAACAAGGGCAAAAGTGGAAACATGAAGATTTAGTGGAGGAGGAGGAGCAGGAGAAGAAGCCGGTGAAGATGGTTGCTCCACCGTCATCTAGACGGTCGAGGAGGAAAAGCACACCGGTTAAGAGCTGGTAAATTTTTATTACCATATCAATTGAAGTTTTTGATTTTGTGTGTGTTCATGGATTAGTTAACTCTTGTTAAGCTAATAATATTAATTTTAAAAATCCTCATGGGGGAAATCCATTGATTTATAGTATTTTCTTGAATCTGTTAGTTGAAAACAAAGAAACAAAATTTTGTTGATGTCAGGGTTAACATTTTGGTGCATGCATTTCAAAGATATTTTCAGCGAGGAAACTATATACTAATTAATAATTTAATATGATGATAAGATCATTAAATAAAGTTAATTGTTTCGTAAGAATTCTTTATAGGGTTTTTTTTAAGTTGTAGTAGGTTTGTTTTAATCTTGTGTATCCGACGGTTACGTCCCTTTCGGATTTTGGAATAATAAAATGATAAAAGATTAAAAGGTGCATCGCACATGGTGAACAGATAAAGTTAAGAAACTCATGTATATTTTAGTGAAACAACTTGTCTATTATTAAAAATCATCAGAGTAAAACTATACTTAAATGTGCAAGTTGTACTTAGACCAGCTCCAGTGGTGGTACTTAAGGGGTTCTTAGGTGGTGCTTAGCCCAAAAAT
>OVAF01000466.1:10854-39905 GCA_900406245.1 Odontarrhena argentea | reverse complement strand
TATATATATATATAATAGAAATGACGAACACGACATTAAAAAAATGATTGAACATCAATCATCAAACGGAAGGAAATTAATTATTAAATGTTATAAAAAACTTAAACATAAATTAATTTTATGGATATTTCTCACTATATGGCGCATATACCTGCTTATGTAATAATATGTTTGTTTCGAAATTCTGTACCGTGACTTTGTAACCTTCGATTTGTAATCAATGAAAGTTTTAGTTGGCAAAAAAAAAAAAATTAATTAATTTTGTGACACATATTACAGTCCAACATTATTTTATTCCCAATTATGAGTTTCCAAATGTGTATATTATTTTTCTATTTACTCAATGATAAATTTTAAATATAATAATCTTTGAAATTTCCTAGAGTTTTCATAATTATATATCATATATATAGGCTATTGATATTTATATATAATGAAAATTCCACATGTCATACCAGTATTAATTACATTTTAATTTTATAATATAAGATACATGTGTAATCAGTGCTTGTAAATTAACAATCTACATTTATAGTATTGTTAATCTAAAAACAACCTTATCTCATAAATCTCTCAAGCAAAAACACTAAAAAAAACCACAATATATATATATATATATATCTTTTTGTTTTTAAGCAGCAAACATATAGTGATTCCATTACTAAAAAAAACCACAAAATATTAAATTATATACATAAGTCTAAATTTGACACACAAAAAAATAAATGTGGCCCCTAATTTTCATACATTTTCGGTGGCTTTCGACAATAACCTTTTCTTCCAAATACGTCAAGGACGGCTCATAGTCTCCGTCAAAATCAGTCTTCTCCACAACATCTCCTTCAAAATGTTTAATACTAGTGTTTGAACTTTGAATTATGAGAGAAAACGTAATAAATAAACAATTTTCAAAAACCGTCACGGGGACAAACCAAGAACTCCGTTTGTCGTCACTCGTCACCATTAGTTTATTCTTGTAATCATCCAGGATAAAAATACTATAAATTTGAACCATGTCCGAACCAAACAAGCCGAGCCGTAAAGATTAGCCACGGCTCACTTAAAGTAAATTAACAATCGACGGCTGAGATTAATCATTAAACGAATCTAACGGTTTCATACAGACGTCGGTGAGCTAACGAAAAAGCGTCAAAGCCAGGTCATAATAGCGTTGTCTCTCCCTCAGATTTTTTTAATTTATTTCTGGATTTGAATTTTGAAAATATTTAAATAAAAAAATAAAAATAAAAAAGATTGAAAAAAATGAGAAATCTTACCTATATATTCGCATATATACTCGTTTTGCTTTCCTTAGTAGCTTACTAGCCGCTTGTTGTTTCTTTGCTTCATCTCTCTCTCTCGTTTCCTTCTAGAATCGTCTCTATCTTCTTCTTCCTCAAGGTGAGTGTCTAGATCCGTCTCTGCTTCTCTCAATCGCTTCATTTTGGTGATGATTTCGTAGATCTGTTAAGCATGCGTTGTGTTTCTATCAGATAATTGTTTGAGGTTGCTTTGGTGTTATCGATCTGGATTGATTCGTTGATTTCTTGAGGTTTCTGTGATAGATCTGTCGAGTTGTTGTTGTGATCTGCTTGAATCTGTAGCGGTTGTTTTTGTCTTTTTCAGTGGCGTTTTCTAGTTCGAAATGATTTCGTGGTTTATATGTATGGTTGATTGATTTTGTTTTTAACTTCGATCTGCTACGATTTGATGTGTATAAGTGAATTTCAGGTGATTTTTGTTTGGGATCTGTGAAGTTCGAACCCAGAATTTTTCAGTTTGATCTGATTTTGGTTAGCACTTAGCACTGTTGCTGATGTGATGTATCATCAACTTGTGAATCGATTATTGAATTCGAATTTGATTAAACTGTGTAATGATCTTATTGGATGTGTAAGACGTAGCTATATCTTTGTGCTGGTTTTGGATTCTTGAGCGTATCTGATTTGCTTTGGTTTCCTTTTGGGTTTGATTAGTGAAAGATGGCCGATGGTGAGGACATTCAGCCACTCGTCTGTGACAATGGTACTGGAATGGTGAAGGTGAGTTCAAAGAATGTTTAAGTCTGGTTTACGCTTATTTTGTTTTATTTTGTGTAGATTTCTGATAAAGATTTGTATATATGTGTAGGCTGGTTTTGCTGGTGACGATGCACCAAGGGCGGTGTTCCCAAGTATTGTTGGTCGACCCAGGCACACTGGTGTCATGGTTGGTATGGGGCAGAAGGATGCTTACGTTGGTGATGAAGCTCAGTCCAAAAGAGGTATTTTGACTTTGAAGTATCCGATCGAGCATGGTATTGTAAGCAACTGGGATGACATGGAAAAGATCTGGCATCACACTTTCTACAACGAGCTTCGTGTTGCACCTGAAGAGCACCCAGTTCTTCTCACAGAGGCTCCTCTTAACCCTAAAGCCAACAGGGAGAAGATGACTCAAATCATGTTTGAGACTTTCAATGTCCCTGCCATGTATGTTGCTATTCAGGCCGTCCTTTCTCTATATGCCAGTGGTCGTACTACTGGTTAGTTCTCAACTTAAAACATGTTTATCTGATTAGCATTATGCTTTTGTCGTTCCTTGCGTTAAAATGTTCTGTTTTTTGGTTTGTGATAGGTATTGTGCTCGATTCTGGTGATGGTGTGTCTCACACTGTGCCAATCTACGAGGGGTATGCTCTGCCTCACGCTATCCTCCGTCTGGATCTTGCTGGTCGGGATCTCACAGATTCTCTCATGAAGATCCTCACTGAGAGAGGTTACATGTTCACCACCACCGCAGAGCGAGAAATTGTCCGTGACATTAAGGAGAAACTTGCTTATGTCGCTCTTGACTACGAGCAAGAGCTTGAGACAGCCAAGAGCAGTTCTTCAGTGGAGAAGAACTACGAGCTACCTGATGGACAAGTCATCACCATCGGAGCTGAAAGATTCCGTTGCCCAGAAGTCCTCTTCCAGCCATCGCTCATCGGAATGGAAGCCCCTGGAATCCATGAGACAACTTACAACTCCATCATGAAGTGTGATGTCGATATCAGGAAGGATCTCTACGGAAACATCGTCCTCAGTGGTGGATCAACCATGTTCCCTGGAATCGCTGACCGTATGAGCAAAGAGATCACCGCACTCGCACCGAGCAGCATGAAGATCAAGGTCGTTGCACCACCGGAGAGAAAATACAGTGTCTGGATTGGAGGATCCATCCTTGCACCCCCCAGCCCCTTCCAAAAGGGAAAGAAAAAAAAAAAAAAAAAAAATGATTCACCATTTAAAATTAAAACCATTGAAAGTGTATATACTGATACTTGTTTTGCTTGTGTGTGAATCAGATGTGGATCTCGAAGGGAGAGTACGACGAGTCGGGTCCATCAATCGTTCACAGGAAATGCTTCTAAGGTGTATGTGTCTCTATATTTCGTGGTGGTGAGTTTGATTACAAAGCTGTGTTCCCTAGTTGAGAGAGATGGGAACTGAAAACTATGTGTTGTTATGTGGTTGTTGTTTTTTTGTCTCATTTAGAACCTTGTGGATGTCTCAAGAAGTCTTTGTGTACTTTAGCTTTTTTCTTTTATCTCCTCTTCTCATCTATTTCTTCTATTTAGGATGCTTGTGGTCATATGTTGGTTTTTTTGAGTCCTTAAGCAAAAGAATTATCATATTTTATTTGGTCGTTGTTTCATTTTTTGGTATTAAGGTTGCAACTTGCAATGCTGTTTACTCATGAAAAATCTTGTGGTCATCCCAATGTGGATGAAGTTAGAGTATTGGAGGTACCTAAAGCCTACATCAACTAAGATTCTAAGACTACGATAAACAGTAAATATTTTGTGCTCCGGAATGATTTATAAACTCATTATCGATACTCTGGACGCTATTATTCTAAAGATTACTAGTTAAGAAAAAAATCTATATGTGTAGCGGAGTTTGTCTCGTGCCAATTTAATCGGCGAATGTCCCTGCCCGAAGGAACTATCTTTGGGGTAACTTTCAGTTGCAACTGAGATAACTATGGTTTGGGAATGTATCCATAGAGCTACCAAATGCTACGTTTGGAGAGACTACCAATCATTTTCAGCTGTATAATTTCCTTAGGTGGAAATGTATATTATTGGTTAAGCTTTTGGACTTTTCGAAAGTGATTTTTTTTCAAATCACAAACGTCTAAACATCACAATCTGTTTATATTCCCACCAGTTAATCATTCGTCCCCACTAATCGAAAGACTTAAAAATGGTCGGCCCAACCAAATCACGAATCACCCTCTACTACTTTATCTAGACTTTAAGAATAATCCATTGAAACAACTCATATACACACATACATAACCAGTTGTTGCCTAAACATAATCACCGACTTTCTTTATGAATACATAACTTTACTATATACACCTTTTGTACTGTCCATGGAATCTTCTGACGAATCTAATTAGTGTCTTCTTCTTCGGTGAGCTTTCGGCACCAAACAATGTATAATAATTTATAATTACTATTAGCTTAGTAGGATGTTTCATAAGAATTATCGTTTATATAGCTGTATTCATATAAGTTGATAATTTGAAAAACAAGATATTCAATGTTGTTTTGAGCTACAAAGTTGCTCTAATGGACATAAGTGACATCTATTTGCGTTATATGTGTATTCCTCTGATACAGGATTGTAATGTATCAATACTCTCCAATCTCTTGTGAAGGATTTGTCATGTATACAAACATAATCTCCGAAATACAACAGCCTAAGTTATGTGTATCAGAGCTAAAGAGTAATACACGGTTGGTTCAGATGAATGGCAATTAGTATTTGAAATCTCTCCGGTTTGTTTTAAGGATGATGAATCCTATTATTTGCCGTTCGGGGTTGGTCCTTTTGATGCTAACTAATATAATGTACATGTGGAGTGAGGAGTTGCACGACTGTTTCACATCAATTACTAACCTGCACAAAGGGGAGCTTAGGCTTCACAACAACTTGGAACCTAGCAGCTACCATCGCACATTTGCTCTCCCGCGTTTGGTTGCATCCGGTCCCTTCCTAGCACACAGGCCACCGTGAGGGGACTTGACTTGCTTGTTAGTTGCTTATGCAAGAGTAAAATGGTTAAGATCCTTTTTACAATAAAAGAACGGAAATACAATCAACTTTTCCATCTAAGAAGTTGAGTATGAATTTGGTTAATTAACTTATATTTGAAAACAGTTTTTTTTTTTTTTACAATCAAAGAAGGCAAGCAACACTTTGACAAAAAGTTGGCTACTCCAAGAAAAGGGAGATTGGTTGTATTAGTGGAATTAATGTTTGCGTAAAGGACTTAGGTGGAAGCAATTTCTCCTGGATAAAAGAAAGTGATAAGTTGGAAAAAACCTCATCTAGAATCCCTACAACCCTGACGAAGAAATCGGTAAATTAAAATATAATCCCTCTGCTCCTAATCGATTAAGTTCATTTTGCCCACAACTTATTTTCGGCATTTCAAACGAGAGTAATTCAATACAAATCGCACACCGAAAATCAAATATGTTAATAATTTGATTCAAACATTGCAAAGACCCAAAAAGAAAACTTCCCATTAAAGGATCTCAAAAATGATGAAGTATACTAATCTACAAGTGGAAACGCAACTGATACAGTACAGAACATAACATAACCAATAAGAAATTAAAAAACAGTTGGAAAATTTTCTTGAGGAACAAGCAATTTCCTCGTGGAAATGAAATTTCAAAAAAAAATGCAGTAAAAAACATTATGGTACAAAAAGGATTTACAGTTCCTCTGTTCTCTCCAATATAAATAAATTCCCTTTACCATCTCTTCCTACTTGTAACTCTTCATCTAAATATCTACAAAATTCGCAGAATCAAGGATACCACAAAACAAATTCAACTATTGTAATTACATTTCTTGATTTTAATCAAAAGGATACGAAATCTCGAATAGTCCCTCGGGGTTAAAGATTTCTAGAAGAAGATTCATGTTCTTCCTAAAAATGTTCATCAGCTGATTCCAACAACATTCGTATCAATAAATGTTCCAAAACACAAATCTATAAATTAATGTTGTCCAGAAAATCTATAAAAAAAAACACAAACCTGGTCTGGCCTGATTGTTGAGCTTTCATAAGTTATCTCAACACTCTACAAAAACAAAACAAACGCAGTTTTCACCAAACCGCGAATTCTTAAAGTATCTAAAACGTTAATTTATTGTTATTATTATAAAAATGTACCGATTCAGATGCAATCTTGAAGGAAGAAACGATTCTAAACTGGCCATCAAGTAGATTCAAACCTCGCACATCGAATTTCAACACATTGACCGTTTTACCCTTCATTAATTAACAAGAAAACTTTAGATTGCTTAAGAGTAAACATCATCACTTAAAAAACCAGCTTGGTTTTGAGTTTAAACCTGAGCAATGTCGATTTGTTGAAGAAGATCTCCGAGAGAGACGAAATCTCGAAGACCCAGTTTGGTTCTTTTAGAACCCAACACAGTGATTGTACTATAAATCAGTTTCCAGTAACCTCCAATCTTGTCTAAGTCTCTGGTCGGTTCTGGTGTCGGATTCCGACACTCTAATAGCTTCACTAGATTCTCGATCTCTTCTTTTTTGTCTGAATTTACCCCAAATATTCCTCTATTGATCCCTTTAAAATCCCAAAATTAACAAATTGACCCATTGATAAAACAATCATCAAATATGCACCAAAACTAAAATATTTTTGTTATAATCAGAATCTAATAAAATCAAATTACCTTTGAGAGTTTCGTAGAGGTCTTCTTTAATCTGGGAAGGTGTAAGTTCTTCTTGTTGTTGTTGTTCTTGTTCATTTGGGGAAGAAGCAGAGCTCTGTTTTGTGACTTTGGCGATGAAGATGGGTTGTCTGAGAGGAAATGAGTTGTCAGTAAAACGCAGCGTTTTGTGGTTGAAGTTTGTGAAAGAGGGTGGTGATGATATCTTTGTGTTGCTTGTTCTTGTTCTTGGTGCCATTGATGGTGGATGGATAAGCTTACTCGACATTGCCACTTGTCACACAAATCGACAATGGAGGCTTAAGAAGAAAGGTAAGAGATGTGAAGAGAAGATTGAATTTTTTTCTGGGGATGAGAATTGACAAGTTGGTTCCTTATTTTATCCATGCTCTAGTATCTATCACCACCATACACTATGCACTAGTCATATATTTAAAATTATAATCTAATTGTCTCGTTTTCTCTTAATTTATTTTTTACTTTTCCCTTTGTATTTGCTTATCTACAAGGAAAAATCCAAGTGATTTTGTTCTGTAGTNATAGATATTTTTTTTTTTTTTTTTTTTTTTTTTTTTTTGGTCAACAAGATATTTTATTTTTATTCAAAATTATGAAATTATTATATAACCGATTCCACAACGATAAATTATAACCGACACGTATAGATTCATGTTTTTTTTTTTCTCATTGATTATGATCATACCGAATGCCTAAGTTAATTTGCATAATTATCATTCAATCATTTTTGGTTCTCGAGCTCAGGACATTTTAGTGTAGACACGTTAATGAATTTTTAATCAACCATTTAATTAATGGGAATTCACAAAAAGAAAAACAAAATGAAACCTCTGTGTGATTTTTGTTTCACCCATTTCAACTAAGTCACAATTACTGTCTAACCAATGAGAAGGTTAGAGGCTTCATTTTGTCTTTCGGTGAGTACTGTATAAAATTTTTGTCCTATGGACTTTATTTTTTATAATACAAATTTTGTGTTGAACTTTCTTTTGTTTGAGTAAATTAGTTTTTTTTAAGGAGTAATGCTTTTATTTGGTAGACAGGATTGGGTTAATAAGGTGCGTATAGTAGTGGCCACTCATTATTACTTGATAGTGAAACACGTTACTCGATGTCATTGACAATGTCAGTTTATTTGGGGGGTTAACATTGCTATATTGTACTATTAATGGTCTCACTAATGGATTATCTTTTAGTGATTAACAATAAAACTTTCAATAATAATGTCAGAGAACTATTCGTTTTGCTCATTCTATTTTAAACACTTACTAAGGGCTTAACGTTAACATTAATAATTTATTATGCTGTATCAAAGTAGCACTTTGTGTATAGTAACAGACAACTACTAGACTCGAGTAACTACAAAGAACCAAACATATTCATGCCCTGTTCTCTCAATGACAAGGCCTTAAAATACAGAGTTTCAAGCATCTTTTGCTTGAGTTGCAGAGTCTTGTGATGGCTTCCATTGTTGAGGAGTCTGAGCTTTCTTGATAGAGAGGGCATGAATCTCCTTCATCTCTTCTTCAAGTGCAGCATTCACCATACGGTGCCTCTCCAGCAATCTCTTCCCTTCGAATTCTTCAGAGACAATCTCCACTTCATAACTCGCACCGCAACTGTAAAAAACGGTTTACGATTAAAAACAAGAGACTATGCCTTAAGCCAGAGAATCAAAGATGTATGATACTGGAAAATATGTACTTACCCTCCAGATATGTCAGTGACTTCCTGGTACACAAAAAAACGAACGATATCAGTAAATATTTTCCAAGAGAATCGAAGCTAAAAGTGGAACAACGGGAACCACGAGAAGATAGAAAAACTAAACAGACTGATACCGGATACAGAAACTATGTATTCCCTTGCACTATAAGCATTCTTGATTTGGTTTTTGAGGTTCCAATTCACAAGTAACATGACATATATAAGAAGATAATACATCATGAATAATGTCAATAAAAAACTCCCAGTAGAAACACTAAGCTCCACTGTTACTTAATACATTATAAAACCTTGATCCAATTACACCTATATATATCTTCTGTTGATAACACATAAGCATTCATAATTTCTCTAAATGCTTAGATTAGCACCACCATGAATCTAAACTGTTAATCATCTCTTCTAATCCAAATTATCAAACTTCATGCTATAATCCAAAGTGGGCAATTCACAAGTTCTCAAAATTGGCCATTTTTGCAAATCAAGAACAAACACAAAGACATGCGTGTGTGCGTGTGTGCGTGTGTGCGTGTGTGTGCCAATTGAAGATAATTAGGGCTCCTAATTTTCCCCCAATTTTTTACAACATTGAAAGAACAACACAATCAAGAGACGAAATTGAATCAAGAAAGGAATCGAACAGAAAGCTTACGAGATGAACAGGCTTGAGTTTCGAAGTCAACGAAGCTTCGACCTTCTCCTTCGTCACTCCCATCTTTTTCTCTGAAACAATCTTCACAAAAACCCTAATCGAATTAGAAAACTAATCATATAAACCTCGGTTGACCGTAATTTCGGTTCACATCGGTTCAATTTCAAAATCTCGGTTTAGTTCCCAACAATTAGGGTTTAAGCACTTTCTCTTTCCATTCTTCATCTTCCTCACTCCTAAAAGTCTAAAACCCTACACCTGAAAAAATTTCTCTCCATTTCCTGATTGAGCACAAAAAATATGAAATTTCGATCTCTACCGTCGAAATCTCTTCTCTTCCACCTCTCTTCTTCCTCCTACACCACACGATCTCGAGTTCTCGTCACAAACTTTCCATTCTCCACCACCTCCGGCTCAAGCTCCGGCTCCGGCTCCGGCTCGAGCCACTCCGCTTTGAAGCGTGCTCAGTACGACGAAGCGTCTCGATCCGTTAGGGTTTCGGTATGGTGGGACTTCGAGAAATGTAATATACCCGCTGGTGCCAATGTCTTCAGGGTAGCACAATTAATCACCGGAGCTATTAGAAGCAGTGGAATCAAAGGTCCGATCACAATCACAGGCTTCGGAGATGTTTTACAGCTTCCGAGATCGAACCAAGAAGCTCTCTCCGCTACAGGAATCAGTCTCACTCATGTTCCTCAAGGTGAAAAATCGATTTTTTTTTGCTCTCTGCGTTAACGAAAGGTTGAATCTTTATATGTGGTTGTTGTCGTAGGTGGGAAGAATAGTGCGGATAGGTCTTTGATGACGGATTTGATGTGTTGGGTTTCTCAGAATCCGCCTCCTGCACATCTGTTTCTAATCTCTAGCGATAAGGATTTCGCGAGTGTGTTGCATAGACTGAGGATGAGTAATTACAACATTTTGCTTGCGAGTGATTCGTCTGCTCCTGGTGTGTTGTGTAGTGCTGCTTCCATTATGTGGGATTGGGATGGTTTGATTAAAGGAGAGAATGTTAGTGGTAAGTACTTTAATCAGCCTCCTGATGGTCCTTATAACTCTTGGTATGGTCATTATAGGACTGCTCTTCTTGATCCTTTTGCGACTACCGTTGAGCAATCGTCTAGTGTGAAAGCCGTGGAAGTATTAGAGTCTGGTTCCAGTTCGGATTCTGTGAAAGTTGGTCTTGTTTCGAAAGAAGTATCTGAGTCTGGTTCTAGTTTGGAGTCTGTTAAAGTTCGCCCTGTTCCAAAAGAAATTGTTAAAAGGATTCGTCTGATAGTAAGTTTGTACCCCAATGGGGCACCCATTTCAGAACTATATGATGAGATGATGAAGAGCACCTTGGTGATTGATAAAGATTTCTATGGACATAAGAGTTTTTCTCGGTTTTTGCAGTCCATGCCAGATATCTTACAGGTTGATGCAGCAAGTGATGGCTCGTTTGTTGTTCGTGTTGTCACCGAGAAAACAACTCCTACTCAGCTTGATTCTAGTACTGACTTGTCAAGTGTTGTTGGTCAGAAGGCTAAAGATAAGGAAGCTGCTACTGTTTCATCGCCAAAAGTTATTAGCAATGTAGATATTGCTACTGACAGTGGAAGAGATGAATTACTTGGAAGGAATCAGGATAAGGTAATGGGGAATGGAAAACATGTGAAAAAGGAATCACCAGAGAACACCCAAGAGTCCATTGCGATCAGCCAGAAGGACGTTAAGGCAAATAATAAACCCAAGGACGTGAATCAACTTGCTGTTGTTGCGGGGCGTGATTCTTCCATGGAAGATGGTTTCTTTCAGAGTCTGAAAAGACTATGGTATGGTTCACCTCAGTTGGAATCAGAGCACCTCCCGGAAAATAAAAGTGCTTCTGCAAGTGAAGACAAGGACGAAGGTGTTGGTAAGGATGGAAAGGCTGAAGATAAGGGCTTAAAATTTTCGAGTCAGGGAACTAATCCCATGTCTCAAAACTCACCATCCTTTGCTGGGGAATCTGTAGAGGAAGTAAAAGCAGGAACTGATGAAGTAGACAACAAGGATAAAAATGCAAGTCCAGGCTTTTTTAGTCAACTTCTTAAGAGTTTCAAGTTCTGGGAAAGAAACAAAGACTCGAGTGGGGATCAGAAGCTAGTCAATGTTGATTCTCAAGTACACGATATATTTGCCAAAGATTCTTTCTGGAGTGACGTTGAGTCTTTCATTAATTCTCCGAGAGGCTTCGTTATTGTCTCTCACTCAAGGACAAGGTTCTTACATTCTCTCCGCTCCTAATTTGTGTTGAGTGTGAATTAGAGATTGATTCTTTGTAAATGTATCTTAGATTTAGAACTTTCATATTTGGTTCTTGTATTAGCCTTTGTTTTCTGTTAGGGAAGAGTGTTCAGCTAATGCTCTTTCTTTAATGTGGCAGAGAAATGATAGCTAAGAATCTGCAGAGGGACGGGCCTTCGTGCCTCAGACTGCTCGATGAATCAAGCATGCTTCGTTTAGTTACCTTATTAATATCAGAGAAGAAATGGATTGAAGAAAACCCCTCTTCTTCTGTACCATTCAGCATCATCAAAGGCTCTAGCTCTAGTCCTAGCCATCATCCTGCTTCAAACGGGTTGAGCTCAATATTCTCGGATTCTTCAAAATTACAGTCGCAGAAACAAGATATTGAGAAAAAGTACATTGCTCATACCGGAGTATCTACTAGCTCTGTGGACCGAAAACAGCAGGAAAAATACAGAAGTAATGCAATTGTGGATTGTCAGAAGCTTATAAAGAAGTTCACAGAGAAACACCCTGAAGGGTATAGCCTGATTCGTTTCAGGAAAGAGTTCTTAGAAGAATACGGGTACCATTTAGCGGTTGACAAGCTCGGTTACGGAAGTCTTCAGTCTCTAATACAAGCAACGCCTGGAGTGAGAGTAGCATCTGGATATATTTTCCCTTCAACCACTTCATCAGATGCTAAGTCTAGAAACAAAGATAATTCAGACTTGTCATTCGAAGAACTCGGTCCAGTTTCCACTCCAACAGCTAACAACCCGACGACAAAAAAGACTCCAGTGTATGAACCATCTCTCTCAGAGGATGATGATTCTGATTTAGAGATAGACATCCCGAAGACAAAGAAGAAGCAAGAGATGAAAAGAGACTACAACGAAAGCTCAAGCTCGTTAATGGAGATTCTGGATTCTTATTACACAAGCAAAGATGGGGAAGATAAGAAGGAGAAAGTGGAGGAGAGAAAGCTTGTGAAAAACACTAGTAAGCAAAAGCCATCAAAGGCTTATTCTTTTGTTAAAGATTCAGAAGTCTAGTGAGCTTTGAGAGTGTTTACTATTTTATTTGAAGTTATTCGTTAGTTTGAAGAAGCCGGTTTGAGGTTTGGTATATGGTAAACCGAATCCGGTTAATGAGAAATAAGGTCAAATATGTTTCAATTATTTAATATAGTAGTCGCATGCATTTATTGGCAATTTTAATTACGTGATTTCTTTAATTAATAAAGATCACTATTCACGTGGTTTTCAAGAGTAATGTTAAAAATCTAAACCATGGAGACGGAGTGATAATTAATTAAATATTTATTTTGAGTATCTAATTTTAAGAAATTAAATGATAATGACATGCTTTTGGTTATAAGTTAGGTGTTAAACACGTCAACAAATCCCAACTAAAAAGAATACTTAATCTTATAACTTTTTTACTTCTTATAAACATTTTAAACTATTATATTTCTGGTTTTGTTAAGGTGTGAAGGGAAATAAATAAATGTTTTAATAAATTGTGGTGTACATGTGGAGTTGCCTGGTGGATTATAATATCTTTGCCACTTGAGTCTTCTCAATGGACACTTAGCTTAAAAACAAACAATAAAAGTACTTAATTGGATAAACAAAAGAAAGTTGATCTAATTAGTTAAGCATAATCTTGTCTTGTTCCTCTAAAATATACGAATATTCATTTTTTAAAAAGCCTATGAATTAATATTTTAATACAATTATTAATCTAAACAGCCCATGCGTATCCACAATGATTCGGTCAAAAAGATAATAAATAATGTGTCTCCTTCACCATTTAACATCAAAGTCAAAAAGAAAAAAAAAAACGTTTTGTTGTTTTTTATATATGAAGTTGCTTTCCTCCTAAAGATAAGGTCGAAATGATATTAATTTTGAAACTCTTCATTTTATTACACTCATCAAAGGAATTTTATTTAGTGTACTCAAGTGTTAAACTAAAATTTACAATAACCGCCTTTGGATCTGCATGAGAACAAAAAAAAACAAAAAACATAAAAATGGTCAAATCTTTAAATGTAATATAGCATTAGGCAAAAGAAACAGAAAAATCAGTTCATTTTGAAGAACTAGATATAATTGTGTAAAAAACAAAACTATAAATATTGTAAACTTGTACTTTTAAAAAAATCTATTATTAAGAAAATCCAAGAAAATTATGTTCTTTTATCAGCAAAGAGAACCAAAAATAATAGTAGTAACAACAAAAGTGTACCCACCAACTTAATTCCAAATTCTTGAAACATTTTCTAGATTTCACTTTCTTCTTGTGTGTCTCAAAAACAGAGCTTCTTGTTCTGTCTTTTTTTTTTTTTTACTTAACTCTTCATCATCATCTTTTTCAATTTACCAGTGTCTCCCGCCTTGAGAACTTCCACCTTTTCTTGGAAAGAATCCACCTTTCTTTGGTTTTGGAATCTCGTGAATGTCCATCACTTGTATAGTCCTTTGCTTTTTAGCTAGATTCAACCAAAAAAAAAGCGGTCAGCAAACCGATTCAATCAAGTAGAAATGTCAGGAAACTAAAGATGGATAAGAGTTTTGAAACCATTTTCGGCTTGTCTGTAGTTTTGTTGAAGCCTTTTCCGGGCTGAGTCAAAATCGATTTCTTTATGCTCTTTCTCCCTCTGCAATTCCCAAACCAGATCATCACAATTGACATGGTAACACGAGTCTTTTAACATCGATACCAGGATTCAGTTTGGTAATGTACCGGAATGTTGTGTTGAGAAGGAGAAGGCCGAGAAGGTTTAGCTGGAGAAGGAGATTCCCTCCTGGGAGGAGGAGCAACTGGTCTCGGTTTTCTCTCTGGCTCGGTAATGCTACTGCTCTTGCTTGAACCAGAATACCCATCTGTCGAAAACCGGAAATTGACTAAGCATTACGGATTAAAAATGGCAAAAGATCCAATACTTGTTCAATAATTTACTCTGAGTCTGAGGAACCGGTGAGTATCCAAAATCAGGAACCTGCCACAGACAAAAAGGGTAACAAATAAAGCTCAAAAACTAACCAAGAATAGAAGGAGAAAGAGTTTCGGATTATACCTGTTGGCGATTACCGTTATGTACAGCTTTCTGCAACGGTGAATCCTCATCGGCTACACAACCAAGAGATTGATTGTTCTCAGACTTGATAAGAATGATTGTTCTGAGATTCACAAGATGTCTTATCTTTTACCTATCAAACTCGGAGGTTCGAGATCACCAGGCTGGTTAAATTTGACCCATTCATCTACTGTCTCCTTCCATTTTCTGCAGAGACAAAAGTCAAAAGTGAATCAGAAGACCAAGAGTTTAGCTAAACAGAATCTTTCCGGATTTGATCTTAACTTGACAAGCTGTTTAGCTAATCTCCGAACATTGTTAGACGGATGCTTCCGAACTCGATTCACATGCCTTCCAATATCAGTTTCCTAAAGTAACCAAAAAAATCCATAAAACAAACAATTGAAACAACCAAAGAGTGTGTCTCCAATTCAAAGTACCTGAAGAGCTTGAAATGTTATGTCCATATCTTCCAGATTCTGAAGCAACTCAACCAAAGCTTCTTCAGACTGAAACACACCACAAACAAACAAAACCAATCGTCAAAAACACCGAAACCAAACAGACACAATTTCGACAAAAATCTAAGAATTCATTACCAGATCAGGCTCTTCAAGCTTCTCCTTGATTTCAAGAATACTCTTCTGCTCATCATCAAACAAACCAGCAAACGGATCGAAATCATCATCATCTTCACCATTAACAGATTTCTCTCTAACTTCTTCATCTCCTCCTACTCCTCTCACTTCTTCTTCGTGTTCCTCTTCTTCTTCCTCATGAACCCTCCCATTAACCCTAGCAGCAGCCGTCTCCGTAACGCTACCAAAATCGCAGTTTCTACACTTGTTGGCCATCGAGGTCGCGTAGAGACGCTCCACGATGTTGTCTCTTCTCCGTTTCAGCTCTTGACCGTAATCAAGAGACGCCACGAGAATCGCTGTGTCGATAAATGTCCAAACATCAACACCTGCGTTATCCATAATCGATCGAAAATCATCCAAATCCATCGCTTCCTTTTATAAGAAAAACAGAGGCCACGAGATTTACAGAGCCAGATCTAAATTGAAATCATTCAGAAAAACCCAACAGAGTTTTTAGATTCAAAGATTGAATCTTGATGGAAAAGGAACCTTTTTATTTTAACTGTTTATACGAGGAAGAGAAGAAAACAGAGATTAGAGATTTAGATCAATGGGAAGAAGAAGGAAGAAGAAGAAGAAGAAGAAAAAAGGGAATATTCCAAATTTGAGGCTTTAGAATTTGTTATTGCTTTTTCTTCATTCTTTCTTCTTTCTTCTGCAGTTTTTTTTTTTTGGGGGGGGGTTAAATTTGATTGTTTAAGGAAGATAATCAGATTTTTTACAAGAGAACAAAAAAAGGGATTTGGTTTTTTTTTGGGTTTAATTGAGGGTGATGATGGAAGGATGCTCTTGTTCTGGACAAGACACAAGAGCAAAGCAAGTTGGTTTGTTGTGGTTGGGGAGATGAACAGCTAGGGGGAGAAAGAGGTAAGAGAAAGGTGTGAGTGTTTTTCAATAATGGCGTTTACTTTNTTTTTTTTTTTTTTTTTTTTTTTTTTTTTTTTTTTTTTTTTTTGAGAGAAGAAAACAGAAATTGCAAAAGAAAAACAAAAATGCATGTTAATGGGTTTACTATATTTTGGGCCTATAATCAATTCGGTATTTGTATTGTGTACCAAACTAGGCTTCGGTTTGTGCATTTTACTCCATACCCAAGGGACCGAACGAATGTATGGGAATCAAAGCGGAATCATGGATCATTAATATGAGACTATCAGGAACAAATATTTGAAATATATGAAATTAATACATAAATATCTTAGTTCTTAATTGGTTATATTCAAGAAGTTTGTAAATTTCACCTTTTTTTTTCCTCCGATAGTTTGAGTATTTTCGACTAATTTGAATAAAAATAACTACCTTGAGTGTATTGTTTTAATTTTTTTTTTCTTTTTTTGTCATCAAACAATATTATTAAGATCAAATCATATTTACAAACCAAAATATTACATGACCAGATATATGCGCCACAAGCTGAAATATTTAAATCCCTTACTCGAAGTCTTGTAATCCAAATTGTAAAACTTTAGTTTTCGGTATGACTTAACAATAAATAGAAATATTTTCATCACATGGACCTCAACAATTACTTCAATCGTGTCGACTATACAAACTACTTTTATGAAGAGTTAAAACTGATAATCAAAATATATAAAAAACCATTATAGTGTAACAAAAATTCAACTACCCAACACTCATTTATGCGACTTATATAGAATCATCAATAATGTATTTGAATTTTACACGCGCATACATCTTACGTAGATTAATATCAGTTGCTTCCTGAACTGTCTTAGAGAACACATTAGACAAAAAAAAAAAATTAAATTATTATTGACGTGATTAATGTAAATAAGTTGTTGCATTGTGAATATTGATCAATAACTGAAATTATTTAATACAGATAAACATGTATTTAGTAGAATTTTGAATGTGATCATTTTCTTGTTGTCAATTTTTTTTTATTATGTAGAATTGATATGTACTTAATTTGCACTAATATAAGCTATATACATGTATTGACCTTGAAATATGATATCACTTGCTATGAACAAAAAAAGTCTATCAACTCTTCTTTTGTATGGTTGAAAAACATTTACAAAGCATAAGAGGTGAAAACAGCTTAAACGTTAGAGTAATTCGTTTGACATTAAGTATTAATTTGACATCACACAACTTATTTTTTAAATGAATCTATTTGTGACAAATGTTTTGCAGTATTAAGAACTGACTTAACCTCATGTCATTAAAATATGTGTAGTCCCGTTCCATTATATTAACAAATGAGTTATTGATGTAATCTCTCATGCGTTAAAAAGTCGATTGACAACCATAACTCTTTAGATTAGAAGAAGTAAGAAAATAAATATAGCCTATAAAAATCAAATATAATTGAACTATAATGAAATTTGATCACATGTATATGTAATTAATACTTTTGGTCTTTTGGGTATTCAGCTAGATATGCTAGCAATTTGCATATGTTTTATTTTCTTTTTATTTACGTTTTCAAGAATTCTATATTCTAGAAACTTAAATTTATATATGATATATCTGTAAATAATAATGTATATAAAACAACTCAAAACCATAACTTACGATATCAACAAAATCTATTGTAAGTTCACTAGCAAATTAGTCAAACCGCAACCATTTTGTTCAAATATGACTTTTAGAAAATCACTTGGATCATAACTTTTTCATAACTACATATATCATCATCATAAAATATGAGAAGTACAGTCTGTTTTCTCACCATACATATGATTTAAAAAGAACAATTAAAAATCAGTAACATACTTTTTCGACTAACATAAACCCAAGTCTATCACAGGCCCATTAACAAATTAAATAAATTTAAGAACAAACGTATACATACAACTCAAATAAAATGAAATAAATAAATAACCCTAAATTATAAACTCTCCTTCTTCTTCATCTTCAGAGTTGAATCGATGCTTAAACTGTCGAAGTGTTTAACTCTCTAAAGTCCAGCGACTCATACTCAAATTCGTCACCGTATTTTGTCACCGGCTAGTATCCGGTATCTGTAAATTCTTCTTCGCATGATCCGTTTCTCCGTCAGCTATTCACGGGTAGGGTTTTTGAGCTCAATACATTTATTTTCCTAACTTGCAGGAAAACAATTTAAGGTGGAAGCTGAATAATCTAAAATGGTAATCTAAGACCCTTATGATCTTGCTTAAATTTGGGATTATATATATTTACAGATTTGGATTAGAAAGGTTTTATCTTTGAAATTGATTTGTGCAATGTTTGCTTCTTCTCAGGATGCCTTTAAAGATGCTATACTGCAACGAGGTCCTATTGAAAATTTTGCACTCAAGACTGTTCAAGAGTTTATACAACCTCAGGTAAACTGTGTTCACTCTATGTATTATGTTTTGTTTCATTTTGAGAAGTTTAGTCGATGTTTATGACTACATTGAGACACTTTATACCTATTTATGGATTTACAAATGTAAATGATGCTGAAAAGTTTAAACGTTGTGTGAATCTCCGAGTTTTACTGTGGTAGCTCTTGGTTATTGGTAAGATTTGTGGAATGACCGGTGACCTTAAGTTGGTTTTAATAAGTTACAGTGATTTTGCAGTTTTGAGCTTGTTGTTGTTACTTGTGTGAGCTTCCCTTTATAGGTTTTCGGTAGATGTAGTAAACGTTCTCGTTCCTATATGTTGTTTGTTAATTTAAGTTACTTGGTCTTATTGTTATTTGTTATATGATCTGCCAGAAACAAACGAAGTTGGCCCAAGATGAAAACCAAATGCTTGAGAACATGCTCCGGACATTGCTGCAAGAGCTAGTGGTCTGTTGTTTCTCCACTATTTATTTCATTTTATGCATATGCTTGATGATATAGTCCTTTGATTTTTATTTTCTTTTTGGATTTCTCTTTGGGGTTTAGGCTTCTGCTGCGCAATCAGGAGAGCAAATAATGCACTATGGTCAGTTGATTGATGAAGATGATGAAAATAGACATGGCCAGATTCCTCGTCTTCTAGGTTAGCAATTTATTCCAAAGTGTTTTGTCTTGTCTGATTTGCATGTAGCGAGCGCCTGTTAATCATATTCTCTTGTAGTCTATTATGTCAGTTGATTGTTGTCTAGGTTAGAAATTTGTGTTAGTCGTTCTGCTATTCTGATCCGCATATCTTTTTAAGAGGTGCAATGTGTTCCCTAGATGTATCGAATATTGTCTCGTGCTTGACTGTTGCTGACTACTTTTGTTCAACCTCTGAACATGTTTTCGTTCTTTGAAATGGTTTGTTAGATGTTGTGCTTTATCTCTGTGAGAAAGAGCATGTAGAAGGTGGCATGATATTCCAGCTGCTGGAAGATTTGACAGAAATGTCTACTATGAAAAACTGTAAAGATGTTTTTGGTTATATCGAAAGCAAACAAGATATTTTGGGCAAGGTACGTCATAGATGAAATCAGTTTTGTTCTCTTTGTATTAGTTATATGAGTATCTTGTGTTTTGACTTGTGTGTTACAATTCTTTGCAGCAAGAGCTTTTTGCACGCGGAAAACTTGTAATGTTGAGGACTTGCAACCAACTTCTCCGGCGACTTTCAAAGGTTCATCACTTGCATACTTTTCTAGTTCCTTAATCTGCTTCTTCAGTTATAACTCATCCACTCTTTTTTAATTCCTTTTCTGCTTTCACAATCTGACATACAGGCCAATGATGTGGTATTCTGTGGAAGAATTCTCATGTTTTTGGCTCACTTTTTTCCGTTATCCGAACGCTCAGGTAAGAAGGGTTTCTCGTAATTTATTGCATACACAACTCGGTTGTATGTGAATGTTTAGCGTTTACTTACTTGAATTATTCTTGCAGCTGTAAATATAAAAGGAGTTTTTAATACATCAAATGAAACCAAGTATGAAAAAGATCCTCCAAAAGGCAAGTAAAACTCTTGTCTAATTGTTTTTTTTTTTTTTTTGGTCGGACTTGTCTAATTGTTTATGCTCCTCATATCCACTAGAAAATTCTAATACGTGTTATCTATTTTGTCTTACCAGGCATTTCTGTTGATTTCAACTTCTATAAGACATTTTGGAGTTTACAGGTACGTATTAGTTAGAGGAACTTTGTAGGGAACTCTGTTACCCATTTATCATATGGGTTGCCTCATAGATCTTTTTTTTTTTTTTTTAAATTGTTTCATTTCAGGAGTATTTCTGTAATCCTGCTTCTCTTACTTCCGCATCTACCAAGTGGCAGAAATTTTCATCTAGTTTGGCGGTATGTGATCTATGGTTTTTGGCTTAATGCAATACCTGGTCTTTACATATGTATATATGTATATGCATAGACAAGTTATGGTGGTACTTATGAAAACTATCTAAGACTTCGTTTCTTGAACTGCCTCCGTAGGTTGTATTAAACACCTTTGATGCTCAACCACTAAGCGAAGAAGAGGGAGAGGCTAATAGTTTGGAGGAAGAGGCAGCAACCTTTAATATAAAATACCTAACAAGTAGTAAATTAATGGGTTTAGAGGTAAATATAATGTATACACGCACATATGTATTGACATACAATGCATACTTCTGAATTTAGCAGTTCACACATTTTTCTCTTTTGGTCACAGCTAAAGGATTCTAGTTTCCGACGTCATATTCTTCTCCAGTGCCTCATTATGTTCGACTATCTGAGGGTAAATGTCTCACGTGAATTTTTATTAAATTACTATCTCTGGGGTATTCTGGTATAACTGACTCCTGTTTCCTGTTAGGCACCTGGGAAGAACGACAAAGATCTGCCATCTCAAACCATGGTCAGTGTTTTTGCTTGTTCCGTGAGAAAATGTCCTCTTGCTTTCTTTCAAAGGTTGACATACCTAGCGTATATCTGAGAATTTAGGGTTTTATGCATAATCACTAAGCATAGTTTATCTTTTCGGCCTAGAAGGAAGAGCTAAAGTCGTGTGAGGATCGTGTAAAGAAGTTGCTTGAGATTACTCCGCCTAAAGGGAAAGAATTCCTCCGTGCAGTTGAGCATATATTGGAGCGCGAAAAGAATTGGGTGTGTGCTACTTTCTCTTTGACCTGCTACATAATTTTTCTGGATTGAAATCGAGGATTGTTAATGATTTTCTAAAATTCATATAATAACAGGTCTGGTGGAAACGTGATGGATGCCCACCATTTGAAAAGCAGCCGATAGAGAAGAAATCACCTAATGCAGGGCAAAAGAAACGGTATGGGAAAAGCTGACCATTATATATAACCAACAGATAAAATTTCTAGGTGGTGTAGAAATTTAGAATACTTAGGTTCGAGAAATTGATATATACTTTCTCCCTGGGGATCTCCAGTCAATAGTCTATTGAAGTGAGAAGCAATTAGTAATTCTAAATAATAATATTAAGTTCCACATGTGGTATCTTTTTGCTTTTACAGGAGGCAAAGATGGAGATTGGGCAATAAAGAACTCTCCCAACTTTGGAGATGGGCCGATCAGAATCCGGTATGAATTATGTCCTAATGCCACATGCTATTCCACCCTCTCATTCTCGGACATCATCTCAGTCTTCCATTTATGTCTATGTAATAATTGTATCTCTGATGGCATAACAGAATGCTTTGACTGATTCTCAACGTGTTCGAACCCCTGCCATTGCAGACTACTGGAAACCATTAGCTGAAGATGTGAGCTAATATATAACTTCTTTTCACAAACAACATTTTCTTTTCAAATGGTTAATGTCTTAATCTTTGACTTGGTGTTTTATTAATATCTCAGATGGATCCTGCAGCTGGCATAGAGGATGAGTACCATCATAAAAACAACAGAGTATAATATAACTTTCTCCTCACTTACTACTTGATTTATAAGATGGCTCATTTAGATTAATCCCACATCACATTAATTTTTACTGTCTTGAAAGGTTTATTGCTGGAAAGGTCTTCGGTTTGCAGCTCGGCAAGACCTGGAAGGATTTTCAAGGGTAAAGTGCTCTACAGTTTCGATTTCCCAATGCTTGATATGATATGTTTTTTTATAACTTTTGAATTTGGGGTTTTACAGTTTACTGATCTGGGAATCGAAGGAGTTGTCCCCGTTGAACTATTGCCACCTGAGGTCCGGTCCAAATACCAAGCTAAACCGAACGAAAAAGCAAAACGAGCCAAAAAAGAAGAAACTAAAGGTGGGTCGCAGGAAGCAGAGGGAAACCAGAGTGGTGTTTCAAATAGTGAAGCTGAAGCTGAAGCAGAAGGAAGAGGTGAAGCAGAGCCAATGGAGAGTGATGCTATTGCAGACACTCCTACGCCTGAGGAACAACAAAGACTTGGTGGTTCTGACACCGACAACGGTCAAGAGGCAGGGCAAATCGAAGATGCAGAGACAGAAGAAGTTGGTTTGATGGACACTGATCTTAATCTTCCTCCTGTGCATATCATTGACTAAGCTTCCGGTTTGTGAAACCCTTTCTTCAATGAATCCTTTGGATATGAAGTTACTGATGTATTGATGTTAAACAGATTATGGCAAGTGAAATTTGTTTTTTTAATATGTTCTTTCATGTACCGAATAGAGAAAGCTAGTTCTCTTTGAGAAATCCATCAACAAGTGGACTATTGATGTTTTACATCAAGTTTATCATTATTCACCCCATATGTAGTACAAAGTTAGATTTTCAACTTCTACATAATAGACATTTCACTTAAGCTTCATAGAATACATCCTATGAACATATTTTATGAATGAAATAAACTCTTTAGTTATTCTATCAACCATTTCATTCCTTTTCGGTGTGAATACTAGCTTGAAATGGACAATAAGCTCCTGATATATCGATATAAGAGTTGGAGTATATGCCAATCATCCTCACCCACAATCATGTCAGTGTATTCTAATCTTAGGAGTCGGATTCATGCACATGTTTACATTTGAATTCAACTATGGTGAGGACAGTCATCTCAAGTCTTCGGCTATTCGTCTCTATCGATCCTTGGGTTTATGAATGGCTCTAGCTGCCAAGTTCCAACCACTTGGCCTCACTCCCATAGTCTCTCAGTATCCAGCCAATACCACTCATGTTTTCTTCCTAAGCCTAAGTTCCATCACATTTGCATTCTGACCATCCATAAGGTGGAAGCTTCCACGGTTCCACCTTTTATTTGCACCACCATTGAGAAATGAGAAATTTAACACCACTTTCTCTTTGCTCTCCTGTCTACTTGCACACTCTTCTGCATCGATGTGCCTTCTGTACCACTTTATAAGCTTCATAATGTTTATCTTCGAAGACAAACTTATTCATGCTCCTCTATAGCCTTCATAATATTCATGGTACTATTTACTATTTAGCTTAGATACAATCAAATTTAAACTATCATAATTCACTATTTTTTTCACCAGAGCTTATCATCTACCTGTTTATGTTCAAACCACATCTTAGTATATATTAATCGAATTATTGAAAAAAAATATATTGTATTTTGGTATAAACTAAAATTTTTTTATTACTATTTTAGTTTTAGTGATTAGTTTATTTTCTATATAATGATTATTATAATTTCAATTAAATTTAGTCTAATTAATTATGACCCTGACTAGAGTTGGTGCGGTATCAATTTTTTATTAATGAATTTTGATACTAATTAGTCGAATTGATTATGGTTCATGACTTCTCTCCTACAACACATGGAATGGTTAAATGATTTATTGAAAATGCGCTAATTTCTAAATTAAACTTAATTGTTTAGAGTTTTCCTCTAAATTGGATAACAAATTCTGAAGTTTTTATTTGATTTATAGATGTGTGATTGTTAGAGAAAGAAATAAGCTAATTGCTTAGAGACATTGTGATTGTAATGTCTTATGTCAAAACAATATCAAAGGTTTTACTTAAACTATGGATTATTGTTGTGAACTTCTGAAAGTATATCTTATAAAGCCTAAAGGTAACACTAAACAGGTATTAACAGCCAAGCAACATTGGATTCATTAGCAATCCAGTAGTAATAATTACAAACTTAATCAAGAAAAATCAATTACTAAAGCGACCTAAAAGTGTCACCATTAGCTTTATTGCCATTAATTTTTTAATAATACAAAATGAGTGGTCTTAAGCCATGTCACGATTTGAGCCCATAATCACCACCGATCTCTATCTAAGTATCTCATGCTAATATTATATAACTTCGATTGCACCTTCGGTTAATAAAATATCTAAATTTATTCATACTTCAACAATTGTATTATATTGTGCTAAATCAATCTTTTGGCAATAACATCACCACCGTTCCACCAATAACATTATCTTTAACAAATTATACTAAGATCACAAATTACGTGTTTAACTTTCTAAAATATAATATTTTATTATTAAAAAACACATGTTTTAACCACCAATTTTACGTGTAGAAATAGGTACAGAGACCGTTTTTCTAGCATTGAGTAATTGTTAAGAAAGATACTTTATAAACAATAATATTTTGACATTTTAATGTCTATAATTAATACTAATCAAACATCCATTAAATGGACGTGCAAAAAAAATTATATCGGTTCACGTTAATGTATCAATCTCAACTAATTTGATTATGTCTGTAAGCCTCCAATAATTGAAAACATAACTAGATCTTAATCCCAAATTATTAGTGTCATTATTATATTTTTGGTTTAGTCGTTGCCAATGCAAATCGAATGACTTTATCAATTTACCCTGTTTATTATTTCACTGTTTTGACAACAAAATTTGTCGACTCAAAAAACAAAAAACTTTAAAAAGTTAATGTTGATCGATTTAAACATAAATTCCGAATATTTTTCCTAAAGAACCAACATTTTTTTTTATATAATAATAAAATACAAGTGGCACCGACAGTTTAATAATTTTCTTATTAAGAGCATGTGGCCCAAAGATTTGGAGAAAAACAGTACATAGAATGGTATGCCAATCTAACATGAAAGGTGTACCAATAAAGCTGTGACTTCATCTTTTTATTTCCTTTTTCATTTGAAATTAATGTTCTCAGTTTATCTTTTTCGTTCCAGAATATAAAATGTTTAAATTAAAAGCACGCTTATTGATTTAATTATGGTTGTTTAATAATAACAACTTTCCTTAGCAGTTTATAAAAAATTAACCAATATCACAAAATATAAAAAGTCAAAAAAATTAAATTAACATAAATTTAGATATCAAATCAACTTGTTTATTAAAATCTCTTTCGTATCAAAATAAATATCATTCTAGATTATTTCACAAATAATAAATTTCTATCATGTTATGAAATTAAAAATTGACGCATGGTGTTCTTCCTAAAATTTAAGGTTAAATTTGGTATTTAAAGCTAAAATTTAATTGAAACAAAAAACGACAGCTAAATTGAAATGAACAAAATTCCTTCAGAATGATACCTATTTTTTAACCGAGGGAGTATGTGTAATCATTTGTATTTATACAAATAATTATAGACCAACGATATAGACGAACTCCCTACAAACTAGGAGGTAAACTCTATTAACAAGATTATCTAATCCTAATCTTTTTATATTATCCGTATAAGTTGGAGTGTGAAGATTGACAACACTCAATTTGGATGCTAATTTCTTAAGTGAAAACGTTTCAAAATCGTAGTGAGAATGTTAGTATTCCGATCATCACTGTGAACATTCATAGTGGCAACGCTTACTTCCACCTTAATTCGTATCTCTAAGGGCATGATAACCAATTTTAATGTATTTAGTATGCTCATCATAAAATATCGGTTTAGCAACAATATAAATTGTAATTTTACAATCACAAAACAACATTGTCCAACTCGTCTCAAATGTATCAAACTTTGTCGGCAACTAACCCTAATCCCTAATTTGTAAAACATTCTATATTTGGAAACTGAGCGTAAACTCTAAAACATCCTTTATTTAGGAATAGATGAAGTATCGACAAATATGTACTATAATTTTCTCTTTACAAAACTTAGACATACACATATATAGTTATATAGATTGTCGGCAAATGTATACATGCATATGAATGTATGGCTTACATATGATAGTCTCAATAATTGCGCATTGTTTTCCTCTGGTAAAGGGGTCAACAGTGCATTCAATTTGATAGATGCAAATAGGAGAAAAGACAAGTGAGAAGTAATGGTGGGTGGATCCAATTTTTGTTTAATTAATGCATAAAATCAGAAAATTTAAGTATGTATTAATTATCAAGGCAAAGGAATGAAAGCAGTGATATAAAGAAGGATGCTATCTGGACGTTATTAACAGTATACTGTATTTCAGGTAAATGGGCAAAAAATACATTAGAAACCTATTAAGGCGATTAAAATGCCTTAAACCAATGTAGTTAACATATAGTATGATCTAATCCGTTGCAAACAAAGTTCTCATATACAATATCTTTTAAGAAATCAAGAATTTCTTAACATTGTGTTGTTTTAAAATTATAGATACTTTTATGTACAATTTTAAGAAACTAGAAAGAATTTCTAAAATTTAGGGCCGTATCTATCCTACTAATAAGATATTAACTATGAAACCAATAACTAATGCAAAAAAAAATAGTTAGATCGGGTCCTACAAATAATACTACTATAACAATGAAACCTTTGCACAAACGTTTTTTTTTATCTAATGACACCAAAATTTTAGTAAAGTTATACACTCAATGATCTGGTTTTAATAATAGTACATATCTTTTTAAAATAATTGATGAATGTTCTTTCGAATCTTGGTCACGATCCTTAATCATTTTATACTAAAGTTCAGTGACAAAATGCCAGCTCCATGCTCCATCTCCACAAACATGCAACACAATAATATTATCTTCAACTACTATTAGATCATACAAGAAGAAAACTCTTTCCAAACCATCTTAAATATTTACTAAAAAGAAAAGAACATCCATTTTACCTTAAGATAATAATAAAACAAAAGACATAAAAACTCGTAATAAAAAAGAGAGAGAAATAAATGTGAAGTGTGATCCAAAGTTTACCCAATATGTGCATCAATACATCATTCATTCCCAAGAAAACAACAACACTGAGTCAAAAAATATATTTTCCTTAGTCCCTAGGTTTAAATAAAATATTGTTTCTACACGTTCACAAATTATTTTTTTGTTTTTTTTTACCGTTTCACCAAATAGTCAAAATTTACCAACGTACTGTCTTCAGACAATTTAAGTGGAAGACAGAGAGAGCCCCAAGCGACACAGAACACACTTTTTGTAGGTCCCACATCTCATTAAATTCTCTTTACACTATTTTCTCCTCTGCTTTTTTTGCTTTTCTTTTGATAATAGTTTGGTACTGGAAATAGTAATAAATCAGAGAGAGTGTTTCACGAATCGATCTATCTACCTGTCTCTCTTTTCATCTTCTTACCTACGCGTCTTCTTCTTCTTCTTCTTCTTCTACATTTCATTTTGGCCCCATCTCTTTAATTACCTGTAGCTCATCTTTCTCCATCTCCTTCATTTCTCTTCTTTCCTTTTTTATTTAGTTGTGTGTACATTTGGAGAAACTACACCAAGCAGAAAAAATCAAAGCTCTACATTTCACCCAATTTTACCCTTCTTTTTTCCTTTTTTGCTTCTCTGTTTATCTCACAGAGATTGGTCTGTGAAGTAGTTGCTAGTTCTTGCATGTTTTGGTAATGGGAGTTGAAACGACACCGTTTCTTGAGAATCGGAAGCTAACCTGAGATTGTGTNGTGTACATTTGGAGAAACTACACCAAGCAGAAAAAATCAAAGCTCTACATTTCACCCAGTTTTACCCTTCTTTTTTCCTTTTTTGCTTCTCTGTTTATCTCACAGAGATTGGTCTGTCAAGTGGTTGCTAGTTCTTGCATGTTTTGGTAATGGGAGTTGAAACGACGCCGTTTCTTGAGAATCGGAAGCTAACCTGAGATTGTGCTGTGTCGGTGAAGAACATGAATACTGGTGGTCGGCTTATCGCTGGTTCTCATAATAGGAATGAGTTCATCTTGATTAATGCAGACGAGAGTGCCAGAGTAAGAAGATGATTTACCAAAACTTGAAACTTTTGGTTTTTGATGTGTACCCTTCGTTTCAGTTTCGCTGTTTCTGTCTAAAGTTTTGGCCTTTCTATTCTTCTGGATCTTTGGGTTTTACATTTACCTAATTCTGAATTTAGGGCTTACCATTGTGAACAGTGAATTTTTTTGTCGGTGGGGGTTGAATTCTGAGTTCTACAGTGTTAATTTGTGTAATTGAAGTTAGGACAAGTCTTGAAATCTCGTTGTTGTTGTGATTGAGATCAATTTCTGTTAGATTTGTAACTCTGCTTGTGTTGGTTTATTTGACAGATAAGATCAGTGGAAGAGATAAGTGGGCAAACATGTCAAATCTGTGGAGATGAGATAGAGTTAACAGCTGAAGGGGAGTCTTTTGTGGCGTGTGATGAATGTGCCTTCCCTGTGTGTAGACCTTGCTATGAGTATGAGAGACGTGAAGGGAACCAATCTTGTCCTCAGTGTAAAACTCGGTACAAGCGACTCAAAGGTGAGCTTCAAGTGTCTAGTTTAAGGTTTTGGTTTGATTCTTTAAACTTTTGGTTGTAAACATCTTTAACTTGTATGTTTTTTTAGGAAGTCCAAGAGTTGAAGGAGATGAGGAGGATGATGGAATTGATGATCTTGATTTCGAGTTTAATTATAGAAGTGGGCTTGGATCTGAACAGGGTTCTGATACTATCTCTCGCCGTAACTCCGAGTTTGACTTGGCTTCTGTTCCACCTGGTTCTCAGGTTCCTATGTTGACGTATGGCGAGGAGGTTGAGTTCGTTTTCTCGCAGTTGTGTTGTTGCCTCTTAAATTCTCTTTTCCTGGCTCATTTAGTTGTTGGTTTTTCGTTTGTAGGACGACGAGATTTCTTCTGATAGACATGCTCTCATTGTTTCGCCATCACTTGTCAATAGGTATCATCAAGCGCCTTTTGCTGAAACGGCTGGTAAGTTGTTTTTTTTTT
>OVAF01000465.1:606-24014 GCA_900406245.1 Odontarrhena argentea | reverse complement strand
TTTTGTTTTTTTTTTTTTTTTTTTGGTCGGAGGCTGTCTTTGTTTAGAGTTTTAAAATTAATAAAATACTTAAAAGAAATGGTTATGATTGTCTTGATTTGTGGTCGAAACCGTCGTCCCGTGAACAAATTTGTGTCTTTTTTAAGAGAGTTGCAAAATATAAAATAGTTGAAGAAATTGTTTATGATTTGGTTGAAACCGTCGTCCCGTGAACAAGATTCTGACAAAGAGACAATATCGTAACTTGAAGTGTTACCACTTACATTTAATTAAATTTTTGTCATGCAGCACGATATGACATAGTTGTTCTAATTCTCTCATATAGTTCCAAATTTGAGTAAAATCATAACTATAGTATACTTCTCTCGTGTAAAACCAAAAGCCAAAAGACACGGACAGGAATGTTTTCTTTTGCTTTTTTATGAGTTTCTAGATGATTTTTACGCAATTATTATAACCCATGAGATTTCTATACTTCATGGACTGTCTGCTCTTCATAAGTTTATTACTCAAATGGGCCTGAAGCGGCAAATCAGTGAAGCCCAAAATCAAAACTGAATAAAAAAGCCCCAAATGTTGAATGGTGAAAGAGATTTAGGGTTTAAGAAAACGACACAGAAAAAAAGAGAGCTCAGAGAAAAATCAGAGAAAGAAGAATGGGGAAGACGACGTACAAGCGGCTTAAAGGAAGCCAAAGCTTCAGGCAGAGGCTACTGCTCTCGACCCTTTCTTCAACTCCTATCATAATCTCAGAGATTCGTGACGATGACATGATGCCTGGTCTCCTCCAGCACGAGATTTCTCTTCTCCGCCTCTTCGATCGTGTCTCCGATGACTGTGTTATTGAGATTAACGAGACCGGTAAGTTACGTTTTACTGATCTTCAAGTTTTGGGTTTCTTCCAAAATCAAATTTTGTCCCAGCTCAGGAAATTTTAGGATTTGACCTGTGTCTGAGACAAAGCTTGTATGAATCATTTTGAGTGTTGATTGTTCATTGGAACCTAGAATGTGTTATGTAAGATATTTTGCAATATCTCTTTGGTAGGGACTCAGTTGAAGTACAAGCCTGGAATTATAATGGGAGGCAAGAACTTGGTTCACAAATGTGCCCTGACTCGAGCCATTGGGTATTACTTGGAGCCATTGCTTGTGTTAGGATTATTTGGAAAGAAGCCCCTCTCGATTACGCTCGAAGGTATGTAGTTTCTACTTCGAATTTGTAAAACCCAACTGACTGGTGCATTATTTTTTCTCCGGTATGAATAAAGATAGAAGCTAAGACTAATGATAAAAGATATGAGAAAATCGAATGTTCTTACATACCAAATGAATTGGCATTTTAAAAACTCAATCCAGCTTCTGTACAGTAATTTTTTTTTTTTATAAAAGCCTTACAGCTGCTAAAGCATGTGGATTTATTATGATAGCAAGTATTTACTTTTTGCAGGAATTACAAATGATCCGGGAGACCCGAGTGTTGACACATTCCGTTCCACTACCTTACATATCGTAAAGCGTTTTGGAGTCCCTGCAGAAGGTTTGGAGCTCAAAATCGATGCTCGTGGAGTTGCTCCAAATGGAGGTGGAAAAGTTTCATTAAAAGTTCCGAATGTTCAGACCCTCACTGTATGCACTGCCTGATTTTTTTTTTTTTTTGTTTTTTCTATTCTTACCTTTACCTGTTGGTCAGGATTTCTGATGTGTTAGTGTTATATTGCTGTTTCAGGCGATTCAGTGGATCGATGAAGGAATGGTGTCTAGGATACGTGGTACGACTTTCTCTGCAGGCGTTAGTAGTGGCTTTGAACGCTCCATGAGGTTCGCTGCTCGTGGAATCTTTAATAACCTCTTGCCTGATGTTCACATTTTCGAAGATCACAAATCTGGGGATGCGGCTGGAAAGTAAGAAAATTCCAACTTTACACAAAACAAAAAATAAACAATTCAACAGGTGATACTTGATTGATAAGAGCTAAACTTTATGAAAATAACTTGATTGCAGATCTCAGGGTTATGGAATATCATTGGTAGCAGAGACAAAGTCAGGGTGTTTCTTCTCAGCAGATACAACAGTGTCTTCTGGAATAATTGACGAAAAAGGAGAGCTCGATGCAGAGAAGCAAGAGAGATTGCCAGCAGAAGACACAGGAATTGAAGTAGCTTCATGGCTTCTTCATGAGATTGAAAAAGGCGGAGTTGTTGATTCAACACACCAGGTATATTAAAAATCACCATAGCAACACCAAAAAATCGATGTTTTCAAAGTAAAGGACTTTAATTATGTGTTCTTGATTCTCTGGATGTTTACAGGGATTGTTGTTTATACTTTGCGCATTATGTCAACAAGATGTATCAAAGGTTCGAGTGGGATCGTTAACTCCTTATGGAGTGGAGACTTTGAGGAACCTAAAGGAATTTTTGGGAGTTACTTTTAACATCAGACCTGATCCTTCGACAGGCACAGTCATACTCAAATGCATAGGAAGTGGCTTGATTAATCTTTCCAGAAAGTTATCTTGATTCCTCACAATTGTTGTTGTGTTTGTTTACACAATCAGGTTTTACAGTTTTGTCTCAAGGAAAATGCAGCTCTTTAGTTTAAATGGATGTGTACTCTTAACTTCATTGTAATGGCAATATTACATTTAAATTTTATGCAATTTCTCTTTCCGAATTGCCTTCTTTTGATTTCTCTGATATAAAGCACATACTCAGTAGACACTTATTATGATGATTGAATTAAATTATTATAAGTACATGACTAACATTTTGGTAAATTATGACATCTCTAGGCAGATAGGTAAAAATACAACAGAGATACAAAGAAGAGGACATGAAGCAAGTCTTGCTCGCTCTCGATATTTAAACATTTAAGTTCAGGCTTCTATCAAAAGATGGCAATCAGTTTATCTTCTTGTAAGAATGTCTGAAGAGAATCACAAAGCAGAGAGCTCGACAGTTTGAGTGGCAGGTCGATAAGCTATGAAGGTGCTATCAGTCGCAAAGGAGCCTGGATTGAAACATGTTGTTCCCCCAAATTTGCAAACCTTTTGCTCACTCTTGTCACCTAATACTATCTGCTTTCAAACATCAACAATCCTTTGTGTTAATCAGAGTTTTGGGCTCCAAACTAGGCAGTGAAGTCAATCTATAATAAGAAGACTAATGAGTATTACCGTATGAGGAATTGGGTATAGTCGTAGAGAGTGATCATAGTTCCAGATAATGGGTTGCACCATGAGAGGTAGAGGGCATAGATGGCTTTGATGAGTTATTGTGTAGACAAGCTGTACCAACACATTTCAGGGGTTTCAGATTAAGGGTCATTACCCGGAAAATTTTGGAAACAAAATTCTGGAAAATAATGGAGACGAGAGATGTGTTTACGTGTTGAAATGGGTCATCAGTTTCTTCTGAGGAAGGGGTTATTAAGCATGAACGACGCATCCGGTACAGAAGATCTTGTCGGAAGAATACAATTTCCTGGTTGTAGAACTTTACTCTGCATTTTACAAAGACAAGATCATCGCTGCAACTTTTGTGTCTGGTCCATCTCAATTAATCATATGTTCCTCATAATCCAGACGACTAAAAACCATAATGATGAACAATGGAGAGTTCAAATGCAGTATAGAAAACTCACCTGCAAGGATTGCTCGAAAATATCGCATTAGGAATAATGTCTCGAAGCTCTTGGGTTAAAAAGTTTGGTAAACCGCATCTTGGCAAGACTGTTGAGGGACCTGTCAGAAACAATGAGCTTTCTCAGTCATGTCGCCTCATGGACCCTAGCTTTACGTAATTTGTAACAGAGATGGTACGGTACCTGCATCATCAGGACCTGGAATGAACAAAAAGCGACTATTTTCTTTTAGCCGTGGGTGGTTTCCAATCATTCTCCCAAGTTTACCAAACTGCTGCCTGAAAATGAAATAGATACATGCCATCAAGAATATATAAGAGCAGAGTTCTATTAACAATAAAGGAGATTTTAACAGCAATGATCCCTTACCTAAGGCTTGAATAAGAACTAAACGCTAAGTTACATGGGCGAGAACAAAAGTTTCCCATAAAAACAAACAAAGACGGCACTATCGGCACATCTTCATAACCATCAAGAACCCTTTCCAGCTTCCCGAGAACCTTCTCTACGAACAACCCACTTTGGCGATCAAGCAGTGCTCTTAAGCATCAAAGGAGGGATTATCACAGAGATTGCTGCTATAATTATAGTAGTTTACTCCTACTCACCTCTTCGTCGTCCAACCATATGTCAGACAATATGACAAATAACTCATTCACCGCTTGTCTTTCTAGGTCTGCAAGTCTAATCTGTGTTTAGAGGCAAATAGGAATTTATTTCTGCTGGGACTTACCTATGTGAGGAATTGGAACTGAAATTTTACAACTTTCTCAATCCAACAGTGCAAACAATGACTTAGGGATTACCGTCTCTTCTTTAGGTAGCACGCCACCTCCAAAGAAGTCGTATCCAGAATGTATCTTAAGTGTTTTATCCCTGTCTTCTAAAGGAGGAAATCCACATGTAATCACCTTTACCAAATCATGAGAAAAAGCTTTTAGAAGAGGACGAGCAAGTCAAATAAAGTATTTTGAACCTTTCAAACGTTTCTATTTAAACTGAGCTTTGTTACACAGGCCATCATTCTGCTGATGGGAACATTTTCCTACATATAACTAACTTTTTGATCTCAAGATGAACAATTGATTTCAGTAAACCTATACTTATATCTTCCTGGTCTAACAGTAGTACAAAAATAACTAGGTCAGCCAAGTGGATGTGCCACCTTAAATCCCTAATATACCTGAAAGATACCGTTCTGCATTACACCTTCTGCCAAAATTATGGTATTCTCTGTGAAAAATCCTGTTGTTATCTTGTACTGATTGTCAAAGAGAACTACTCACAGACAAATAACTCAAATGCAATTCTTTGGTATGCCTTTATTATGTATGAAACTGTGAATACTCAGTGGAAATGTAACGCAAAGCTTTTGCAGATTTTCCATGTTACCAACTTAAAAAAGGATATTGCTTTGGACAAATCAATTTCTACAGAAGCTGATAAATCTTCCAGGTAGAAATGTCCATCTTCCAACTGTGATATCACACCCATCACCCATTTCTTTCCCATTTGAAAAATTAGAGACTGGATTGAAGATATCTAGTACAAAGAACATGCAATAAACTCCTTAGTTTTAGCTAAAGAACCACAACATTAAAAGAAAACGGGAACAGCCCATTCAACAGGAAACTTGTACCAACCTCATAGTTCTCAAATTGCGCCATTTCAGCATCAAATGCTGGCCTAGTAAAATGCTCTGCACGAGAAACTTTCTGCAACAGCAACATGAATCGTTCCCTGTATACTGCTGTTTTTGCAGAAGCATCACCGTGAATCGGCAAGCTACCCGTATGCCTGGAATCAATAAAGGTTTATTTCAATGTGTCCAATTGTTTACACCACCAACATCTACATCTACCAACGCACTAGGAATATTACTAGAGTCCATCATCTATCACATTAAAGGAATAATACTAGAGAAGAAAGCCACCTACTAAAATTCATCAACTCATCTTTCAAACGGAAATTCTCACTACCAATTATAGGATTGAAAAAAGTAGGACGAATAGAGAAGCCATACTCGATGAACTGTTTCTTAACAGCATCATATCGATACTTGGGCACCAGAAACGCGTCGATAATCGCCAAGGAAGAAGCAGACGTGGTAGCTTCTTCTGGCGCGTCATTAGCTCCTAACAAGAGATTAATCACTCCACGAACTGATTCCGCATCGACAATTGAAGACCCAACTGCAAAATTTTCACAAAACCCATTTCAGATTCGATAAGTAGTCAATATACGCAATACATACAAGAAGAACCAAATTAGTAATTACGCGAGTCCTGGAGGTGATCGAGAAGAAGATCGATGGCTTCTCCATCGGCGTCGCCGGGGAATTGGGCGGCGAAGAGTAGAATCTCGTCTAACGCATCGATTTTGAGGTTGTAGCCTCTGATTTTGAATTTCTTCTGTATCATCTTCCTCGTACTCATTTTCGCTGCCTCTCTCTGTTTGCTTCCTCTGATTCTGTGAAACTTTTTTCTGTTCGTTTTCTCTTTAATTTCTTTTTGGGCGGGAAACTCCTGAAAAGCCTCCAAATTGGCGGGAGACGAATATCTAAAGAACCCTAATCGAGGAAATTCCTCTCTTCGGGTGGCTAAACCGGGTGGGTTTAGAACATTTGATATGATTATAAAGAACCGGTTCAGATTTCATTTCCGTTGGTTAACCACATTCAACTGACTTAATTTTTAACACAAAAGTACACACTATAAAGTACAAACAAACACTGGTAATGCCTCTGTAAGGATCACCCAAGTGAATTGAGGTTGTATATCACAACAAGCAGACCCACAAATCATTAAGTGGTAAGCCGGAAAACTGGGCGAACCAAACCGTGTCAATGTCAGTCATCTCCCCAAGCATCGTCCCGTTGTTTCTGCCTGGAAACAATCCGGTTTTTCCGGGCAGCTTCTTGGTCTCGTAGCTCTTTAGATCCGAATCCAGAAGCCGGTAGCTTCAATCCCATGCTGTGAGCAATCAACCGTTGAGCTGTTCTCGCTGATGTCTTAGGTCTTTGAGATGGCGGTTCCAAATCTAAAGTTGATTGGACACAACATGGTCATGCATAAGAAGCAAGAGTTACAACATTTAGCCCTGTCTATGTGTTTCATTAATAAGATAGCTTGATCACGCAGATTAAGGAAGTACTATGTTAGGAAAGATACTATAATGAGTTTGATGGGGCAGCTTAATTTTGTTTAAAAGGGGAGTAATTCACTGAAAGGAAAAGAAGAGTAGATTACCTTTTCCCGAAATCGAGCCCAAAAGAGAATCGTGATCATCAAGAACACGTATGGTGAATGAACATTGAACACGGTTGCAAGCCTCTAGAGCTGTAAAAATTACCAAAACCACAACGAGTTAGCTGTATAAGAGAAGCTCTAATTCTATTTATTACCTAAGTTACCAACAACAAAGGTAGAAGCTACATTTCAGCTTTAACTGTTAAGATACTACATCTACTGAACTAAACCATACATTTGTATCTGTTCAACTCTAAATCAGACCAGATGCAGCGTCTATAACCCAACAAAATATTAGTACCGGTAATTTTTATAATCCTTTGGTGGGCTAAAACCCCAAATTATCCTCGTAATCAGTATGGATGAAGAAAGTTAAATTACAAATACATACCAGTTGAAGGGGTTTTGAAGACTGCAAGTGCTGTTGTATCATTGACCCAACGAATGATAACTCCACTGTCTTTGAAGTCCACAAAAAGCCTCTCTAAATCAGTAGTCCTCAAACTTGGAGAAAAACCAGCAAGTACGAGGACATGGCGTGTACCATACTTGGCTGCTTTTATAGCAAAAATAAATTCGAGATGTTCTGCTTAGAACAGGCAGCTTAGAAATCCTAATCAAATTGATCTAACCAGCTAAATTATGCTTGTTACCCATCTGTAACAAGAAAGGAAATATTGAGACTAAAAGCTTACATTTCAGTGATTCATCATCAGCCTTCTCTGAACCACGAGACATATCGTTATCGTCTGAATCTTCAAACCTTGACTCACAAAAGTCCCGATCAGTATACATCACATCTCTCTTATAAGTAAATGTTCCCCTTCCACGCCTCTTGGGTCCTTCAACTTTAGCCTCTTGGACTTTAGGTTCTTCAACCGAAAGCTTTGATATTTCAGGCAACTCCTCTACAGAGATTAACTTACTCGGTTCAAGATCTGCAAGGGCTTCCCAATCTACAACAAGATCAATGTCATTTAAACATACATGATCATAGAATAATGAAACAATCCGATACTGCATCCTTTTGAATAGCTGCTGTTTATAAAACCTACCATCATCGGAAGAATCCTGAACTACCACATTATTGCTGGTGGCTTTTGTCAACTCCTCCGTTTTTCCTTTACAAAGCCATGAAAATGCAATCAATAAACTTCCTAGAAACAGGTTCAAAATCAGATAGAAAACAAAGGGATGTCTATATGAACAACCATCAGCATTGGAATCAATATTTTGCAGCACGGCTTGATTCTCCGCATCGCTGGAATTTCTGCAATCATAAGCCACAATATAGACCCTAACATCAATGAAACTGTTGGAGACAAAGCTAACATTTTCCGTAACACATTTCTCAAAATCTCCCATTTCCGATCAACCAGAAAGCTATAGTACCTTGAAGTGGCAAGATCAGAATCTAGCGCTCGTTGCTTAATGAGAGAAGAACGAGAGCGAAGCTCATCGGATTTAAGGGAAAGTCCCTGAGAAGAGTAAAGATCCGCTAATTGGGTGAGAGCGGCTGCTAAATGAAACCCAAGCTCCGTTCTCTCGCCGGAAGAGGAGGAAGAAGAACCGAATCGGGGCTGAAGATTTGTCACCAAAGACTCGAGAAACGAGATCGCCGCCGTGACATCTCCGGCGGCGACGAGATCCTCCACTTGCTCGCTCCAATTTGGTTCACTTGTTTTTCCGATTTCATCTTCTTCGTTTGCTCGTTTCTTCTCCATAGCTTAGGTCTCCGAGAGTTTGATTCTTTCAGAGATTTTTCACACGTATCCACACGAACCAAAATGACGATTCTGAGCTTCTTATTTATATCATCCGAATCATTTTGAAAATTTAAACATATAAAAAAACTTTGGGATAATAGTAAGGTAAAAAGTTTAAAACACAATCCGACAATCGCATCAGTCAGTTGAACTTAAAACCTGTCTGAATAAATTTGTGAATTTTAGCAACAATCTGTAGTCTTGTTTCCCATCTTAATGATCTATCTGTACAAAGTTAAAATTTAATTCCACATTTGTACAATTGTAAAGTGCATATGCTTTTATTTAATCAAAGCAAATTAGCAAATCTAAGCTTTAACTTAAGTTATACTTTCCATCTTCTGCTGTTTCCAACCAAAAAGTAGTACTGTATTGAAGAGACCTGTTTTGTTTGTACACAGCTCTTTGTAGTCTCTATTGTACAATGAACCAGACGACAAGCGTAGCTCCACTAAATGTTAAATATTCCCAAAAATAAAGACAGTGAAAAATATGATTAGTATTAGTCAACTTTGGTAACATTCTTTGGAGAATATGATTCATACTGTTTGAAGAGAGGAGAGAATCGATGGTGCTGAATGATTTTGATGAGGACAAAGGTGTTTGCAGCCAGAAACAGCAAACTCGCCATCCATAGCTGTAAGAAGACGTTTAAGCCTTTGAACTCGAGCATGTATCCCCATAAGAGCCAGTGTGTTTGAGCTCCAATCCAGAGGATGATGCACAACAAGCCTTCCCATTTCAGTTTCATACGGCTCCATGGTAGAATCAGAGGTAGCAGGCAATAAAACCACACAAAGTACTGCGCAGTTATCACCTAGAGACAAATGGACCAATAAAACCATAAGGTTTAGCTCGCTGAGGAATGCATAAGAAACTGAATAACTGAAGCTCCTTTTGGTAAGAAACGAGAATAGAGTGACGCATTATATACCTTGTTGAAAGCCACAAAAGCAACGGTTTGGAGAAAGATGCAGAAGATTAGATCCCGATAGAAGCAGAACACTAGAGCAAATTGTACAGTAAATTGAGGTAGAAAAGAGATAAGCTTCTCTACAGCTGAAAACTGGCGCTCGTAGTGAAGATATATGTGATAGAAGTAGATGGAGAAGTTGTGCCTTGGATCTGTCCGAGTGAGATGATATAGGAGAGCCTCATGCAGGAACTCGTGTCCATAAAAATAGAAGGACACAGCATTGCAAGCTAGAAAAACTCCCCCAGATATCAAAGCAAACATGATTCTCTCCCTGGAAAATAAGCTTTTCAAAGTGGTCAAGAGATTGAGGTGGAATGTTTTCTTCTGCGTGTTGCTGATAGGCGTCTTTCCCTGACCGGTATTCCAATCCTCAAGAGCTGGCTTTTGACCTGATCTAAATATCTGGGAATCGAGAACCAGGACGATTGGTAACGCGTAGATAATAGGATAAACCCTGAAATGAACAACAAGCCCGTACCAAAATGCAGCTTGAAACAAATTACCTACACAGCAAAACATATTGTTATTGTTGTGTCATTGGTTTGACGATTAACAAACCGGATATTCGACTGATAAGAATTCGAAAGGTGAATAGTATAATCAAAGATTTTCTTTACTTATCTCTGGTAGAAAAGATGAACACAAGCACAGTCCAAAACCAAACAACAGAGAGCTAAACAGAAAACCAAAAGAACTTGGGGTTTTGATATAGAGTCCCCAAACTCTCAAAGCCTAAAACCATAAACGAGTCCCCATATCACTTCCCAAATACACAACATGCCCCAATCTGTTTACTCTCTCTAAATAAGCTCTTAATGAAAACCTTATGTATCAACTTGTAAGACAGAAAACTAATCAATTCTGTTCTTTCTCTGGCATAACAGTTATCGTTCGCAGCTTATCATCCACACCTAGTAAATATTTTCCCTTTTTTCAAAATCTAGTTATAGTCGCCTAATGAACATAAAAAAATTCTACAGCAAAAAAGTAATCTCAAAGTAGATGGGCTACGTGTATACCTCGCATTAGGGAAATGATGATCCATAAAATCATGGCACAAACAATGGGTTCACAGTTGCCTCTGGTTCCAATCGTGAAGGTAAACGGATTTAGAAGCCATACCATTACAGAATATGTACATATCTTCTCAGGCACCTTATGTTGTTTCAAAATAGTACGGATAAACAAACCTACCAGCAAATCTGAAACATGAAAAATAGATTCATAACGACCAAGGAGCCACTAGAAAAACTTGAACTTTCTTATGTAATGACATAAATAAACATAATAAGGCTGAGATAACTAAGTACATCATACCAGAAGCTGAGAAGATAAACTTTCCCCATGACCGATGAAAGATGGAATTGGGAATCAGAAGAAACGCGAGCAAAGGCGTATAACGGTAAGTAGTTCTCTTGTAAGGTGATTCACCAGATGCCATTAAAGAAGCAGCATCAGAAAAAACAATGTAATCAACATCAGTGTACCGAACCTCCATGTGAGCATCTTGCCATTCTCCATACACAATCAAAACCACACGCAAAAGCATCGAGAATACGAGCAGTGAACGGAAATCCCCCATCTTCATCCCTGGATAAATAATTCCAAAACCCCAAATGAATTTAAAAAACAAAAAAAAATCAAATTCGATTGGCAAATTCAAAGAAGAACAACAATGGTGAAATTCCTCAGCTTTCAGGATCTCAATATGCTAACTAATAATCCTTGTCAAGTTAATCTAGTTATACACAGATTAGCAACTTACATTTCGGAGATTCATCAGTCTTCTCTGAACCATTTGACATATCTTTATCGTCTGAATCACAAAAGTCTCGATCACTGTATATCACATAAGTCTTTTGGGACTTTTTAAATTTAGGGTTTTTAATGGAAAGCTCTAAGGATTTACAAGGATGATTGAAGTCGCCGGTGTATATGCTTCCGTCCGAAGATCTCCGATCCGACCTAAAACAGACTATAACAGTCACTGGACTCGGTTTAAGTTTGTTTCTCCCGGTTTATGTTTGGTTTACTTGATTTTTCGGTTTGATAAGATTATAAGCTGGTCCCATCCGATTCGAAGTAATCAGCGGTGAATTCCGCTTGGCTGCGGACATTTTTGACAAAAGACTGAATACAAATCCGAACCGAACAATGTTAATGTAGGAAGAAATTTGGAATGCAAGTGAAAACTGGAACTTGAAATACAAATACACTGTTATACATCAGATACTCAACAACATAAGCAAACCAACAACACTTAACGCCACACTGAATCAATAAAATCAAATACAAACACAACACAAAAGTATCTCTCATGATGAAACCTGAAACATACTAACGGTCTCAACCTTAATCAAGTTTAGGATTTAGCCCTCTTGCCTTCCTTGTCTTCCCCACAAATAGATCCTTTGACTTTATCATACCAGGAAGGCATCCAATGACTGTCACAAACGGGAACTGAGCCACCGAGTCCTTTCTTCCTAAAGATATAATGGCAATGTCTGATCCAGGCTTGTATGTCGACATCTTCTTCTTATTCCCACCGGACATCATTACCTTTATGTTCTTCACAACCACATTAGCATGAGCCTCTGCTATATATCCTTGTTTCATCTCCTGTGTCATTACAAAATCATACAATCAAAACAAGATACTAACCAAGAAACTATTTATCACTGAATTTTTCATGATATCATGCCCTTACCTGGATATTAGTGATATCTCCAATGGCGAATACATTCTTTCGATCCTTAACCCTCAAGCACTCATCGACCATGACCCTTCCTTTACCATCCAAGCTATCTTTCAAAACAGTTCCACTGAGCCATTGAGAAGCCAAAGGTTTCCCAATACAGAGGAAATGACAGTCCGCATGTATACTTTCTCCTCCTGAAGTGCGGTATGTTTTGTTTCCATCCGAAGCTGAATTCAAATCCACAGATTGGTTCAATATTACTTCTACTTTCTTCGACTTCAACCAGTCAAATGCTTTGTCAGCAGCCTTTTGTCCCACAAACTCAAGCAATCTCGGTCCTCTGTGCACCAAAGTAACCTTCTTCTCCGGAAAATCAACCGCGATTTCCGCAGCAAGCTCCACACCAGACGGACCTCCTCCAACAATCAGAACAGATTCAGAAGATTTAATCTTCTCATACTCTGCACCAAACAAGATCACATATCAAATATTTCACAATCTCAGCACCTATATCTAAAATGTGATATAAACCAGACTCGATCTTAATCTAAATCGTACCTTTTTGGTATAGTGAGAGCTTCTCCTGTCTAGTCTTAGGTAACATATCATTGTGACCAGTAGCAATCACAAGATAATCAAATCCAATCACAGATCCATCTGCAGTGATCACCTCACTCTCCGTAATATCAGTCGCCGGAGAAATCACAACACGGCCGTCTTTCAAGTAAGTCTTGTGATTGATTAATGTTCTTTCAGCAAACGTAGGCTCCACCATAGATCTCAAACTTGCCCAAGTAATCTCAAAATACTCCTTCCTAAAAAATTTGAAAATGTGAACAACATTTTGAGCTCATGATGATAATCAGAGATTTAAGAATCTAAAGAAAAACAAAACTTACGGATCGATGAGAGTGACATCAGCATCGGATTGAAGCAATTTCGCGGCGAGGGAACCGCCGATTCCGCCGCCGATCACCACAACTCTTCTTCCCTGACTCGAAGATGATTTCGAACCTTCCATTTAAGCGATTTCAGGCTTCGAATTAACAGAAATGTTCAAAGGGTTTTTCGAATGTTCTTCTTCTTCTTCGTTTAGGTTTTTGTTTTTCTTAGAAATCGAATTCAAGAGTCAATATATATAGAGACGAAAAGGAATTTGTGATTGACGTGTTAAGTGACTACAGAAATACCTGAAGAATCCTGTCGAGCTTCCTTGGCGCTTACCTCATCGAATACGTCAATGGCGGACGAATCGCCATTTTCAATTTCTTATTCAGGTTCTGTTGTTGAAGAAGCTTTGGGCTTTTTTGAGTTTTGTTATATTGGGCCTGGGACACGCTATTAAACCGAGAGAATAACGGGTCAGATTATTGCAATTTTTTTTGTTAATTATTTCAAACACAAAATCAGCAATGAATAGTTACCAAAAAAAAAAAAAAATCAGCAATGAATTTGATCATATACTTTGTTATTTCTTTCAAAGAATTATTACTAATACATATTTTCATGTTTGAATTGGTATCATAAATCTACAGTAATAATGGTGTTGTGTTTGATATTTGATTTGCTGGTTTAACCTATGAATTAACTCATATGAAAACATGTGTTAAATGCTTAGAAACGTTTAATAAGTGATATGTTGTCTGTTTGTTCTGTCAATAAGGCTGGTGACAGCACTATCACAAATTATCACTAGTCCCACAAATTGTTTTTTTTTTTTTTAAATTGAGTTGTTAAAATTTTGAAATGATGATCTTTTAATGATTTAATTAATCCAACAGATTTGATTCGGTATAATACTCCCGAAATACCATAACGAAATGACGAAGAAAATACATTGTATAATTTGGAAATCTGCATAAAACAAACTTGAATATGAAATTCTTTTAATATTCACAAAATTCGAAAACCAAAATTACTTTAAAAAAAAAATATGAAACAAAACAAGAGATACATAAGTTTTGTATTTCTTGGAAATCTTAAATGACTTTGGTTGAAAAAGAATAACTTTTGAAACAATTAATAAGTTAAAATCTTATAAAATAATATGTATGCAAAGTGAGATTTAGGAAGCAATAAGAACCCTTTTTATTTTTCTTGGGTGAATTACATGTGTAAATTAGTTTTCATACCATTCAATGATATAGGCTAATAATTAATGGAGTTTCAAAAGATTTTACAATCTCATAGATATAGTTATTATCTAACAAGTATTAAATATTATACCTTTAATTAAAGTTCAAATTATCAAAATGATGATATAAGACAACATCAAATGTATCATTCTTTTGTCTCCACACCAACAAAAAGAAAAAGAGAGAAAAGAATGGCTTACCCCCGAACCAATTCTTATACCTTCGGACCGTCCTCCCCGGCCATTCCTCGTCGTGGTTTCTGGTCACGACAGAGAGTGACTATTCCGGCACCTAATGATGTTGATCCCACCGACAAGAAGATTGACGCTTATTGTGCACCTTGTTTTGGCGGCATATTCACTGCCACCTCCATATTCTTAATCTTGTTTTTCATCGACAGAGCTCACTCCGACGCCAAATTCTCCATCCAATCCATTGCCGCCCTTTCTCCCTCCTCCGATGTCACCACGTGGCACGTAGACTTCCTCGTGAAAAACCCTAGCTCGAGGAGGTATAGTGTCTACTACGAGGACGTTTCGGTGAGGCTAGGTCCATTAAACGCTGCCGTTTTAAACGTCACTCATCAACGTGATTCGAAAGATGTCACGACATTCTCGTTAGCCTTTGTTGCTGCGAAGAATAATAGAACCGACGCTGGTTTGGAGCGGCTTGACGTTAAACTCAACGGGAAGCATAAGCTCTATTTGAATCACATTGATGAAGCTGGACATTTCGATATAACATGTCATAGTTTTAAACGAAGCAGCATTTGCCAATGCTCTTTTACAGAGTTGTATTTTATTCCGCCATGCAAGCGCGGGGGATACGATTATTGTAATTAGTGTCATTTTTTTTCTCTTTTGAAATACTAAGAGGTTCTCGGCGTATGCTATGCCTATACATCCACTCAGGCCGAGGACCATAGCATGTTATATGCATGATCTCCTTATAAGTGCCCACTCGAATCGGCGACCTCTAAACTTTGCTTAGAAATTTTTATCAGTTGAGCTAGAGGCTGTCGGTAATTAGTGTCATTTTTACATGGTTTCTTAACTCAATTCATTTTTTGCCTATGGTGTTATCTAATTAATCATGCTTCGAGTACGTTTCTTCATTTTTATTTTTATTTTGTTATCTTATAACTATTATGATTACAACAAATTATAAGTTTATCTCCATTCATATGTAGGTTAGAGTATCTTTATTTTATTAAAAAAAAAAATTAAAATTATAAAAATTATAACGAAAAGAAAAATGACATATGGAAAGGAGGGTGTCATTTTTACTCTCTCTTAATTTGAATCTTGAATTTATATTAAAATATTTATTGAAGATTACTCTAAGATAAGCTGAGCACCCTTAACGTAGACATTTTAAGAGTGTCTTTAACTTTTTCAGCCAAAAAAAAAAAAATGCATGAATAGCGGAGACCCGCATCACTCTCCTTAGACACGCCATGTGGCAGCGTGTCACTAACCGCCTATTTTTTTTTCTTTTTTTTGGAAAAAAATCAGAAAACAAAATAATACAAAAATCATTTAAACAAAGTTTCTTTACATATATATATATAATATATATATATATATATATATATATTACTTACATAACAATTATATTACACTTTAAACAAAAAAAAACTTTAAACAAATTATTGATATTTCAACAATAATTAATATTAAAAAGTTAATTGATATTTAAAATTTAAAACATCTTACCCACTATAACTGTTTATACCCCTTCCAATATAATCCAATTTTGTGTATTCTGATTATCTGTAATATAAATTAGTTCAATTTAACATGCTGATTGAAACTAGTTTAAGTTAATTTAATCTAATCTAGTAAAAGAAATTTTAATTAATTTGATCTAGGTAAATGAAATAAATATAATTTGAGTTAATCTGATCTAAGTTAATTGAATTGAATTTTATTTAACTTATTTATAGATATGTTTACATTTATTATAAGTTTTTTAGAGATGATTAAGCAAATTTTGTTTAAGTTAATTATATCTAACTTTACTTAATAAGATGATATAATTTCTTTTTAGTCACTAAATAAGATCAATATCATATAATGTATAAATTATTATATATATATATATATATATATATCTAATAATTACTCACAGATCTTCTTACCTTAAAAAATTGATGTACATCATTTGTAAACTAATTAAACATCAGCAAACTTCAGATTTCTTTCTTCTATATCTTCTCTGTCTTGACAAATGTTTTTTTTCTTTTTTAAATTCCTTTTTTAAAACATTTTTATTATGTTTGCTGTGGTTACAAGAAAGGGACAACCTCTTTAGATTTTCTTGAGGATCTTTATAAACCAAAAGAAGATTAATTACTATACTAACAAAGTACAAATTCAACATAACTTTATTATAAAAAATTCCTCCAAAACTAAGTAAGTAAATTACTTTGGTAAACTGAGTGTTACAACTTCCAACATGGAAACGTCACAAGCTTCCACCACCACTTCGGACGATAAGGTCGTCAAGAGACCTCCAATTTGCTACGCTGTCTACTTCATAGTCACTTACGTCATAGTCACTTTGACATGGTTGTATTTTTTCCCTTTCAACCTTGCACATATTGAAGCATTCGGGAACGGCAAAGAAGGTTGTTACTTGGAGCTCTTTACTGACTATGTATCCGTCACAAAAGCCACAAACGCAAATGTTTCAACCGCTGATTGGAGAATCGGTTTAGTTGCCAAGAGTCCAGTTTCCAGCTGCAATATCTCACTCCAAACAACGAAATCGCGTTTTTTCCGTGGGGACAAGGTTATGTTCGAGTTATCTCCTTTGTTGGATGGTTTCGGACAGAATATAATTACCTTGGAGAAAATGGGTGAGTCGGCGACAATTGTCGATTTTAATAGTAGTGTGGTTTGGGATTTTGGGGTGGAGGTTGTGGCCGGGATAAAGACCGACGTTAGACAGGGTTTCTTGTTGGTGACTTGCGGCGACATACCGGTTAATTTCACGGTGGATCGGGCGGGAAATATAGTGAATGGATCGTTGCTTGGAAATACAAGACGATGTGACAATCTATACCGGGATAGCTTGGATTTTACTAATTAGGTTTTTGGATCTAGATTATTAATTACTTTAAGTCTTTAATTATCATCGTTCTTTTTTTTTTTTTTCCTTTTTTTTATAGTGCGAAATTTAATTAATTAGCTTTTGTAAAAGCTTACAGTCTGGTTATTAGTCTTAAAACCTTTTATTAAGTTTTTAATTTAGAATCTCACCCAAAAAAAAAAAAGTTTTTAATTTAGAATATGAAAGGGGAAGTTTTCTTGATTTGTATTGATTTTACATTTAATTTAAATATCGATTGGCATTTAAGCTAATGTAACTTGGTCATCAAGCAATTAATCATAGTTTTTTTTTTTTTTTAATTAAAACCCTGCGAAGAACAAATTTTTGTTTACTCCGTTGATTAATAACTCAACCCTTTCCCCCAATCAACCTCAACACTATGATGGATGCTACCGAACAATCTCTTGGTCAGTTGTCTTCGGAGAAGTACATGACATCGGTGAATCAGGTCCAATCTACCCTCGGCTCTTCACTTGATCGTGAGGCTTTCCGACAAGCTCTTTCGAGTACTCTCAAGCGCTGCTACTTCTACAAACCCTCTTTCGAGATCTACGGTGGTTTAGCTGGATTCTACGATTACGGCCCGCCCGGATGCGAGCTTGAATCTAATGTTCTTAGCCTCTGGCATCAAGTAAGGGTCATTGGCTTATCTCGGTAGACAATAGATTGTGTTGGCTGTTTATTAACGTGATTGATTTTTTTTTTAATATATTTCTTAATAGCACTTCGTTCTGGAAGAGAAGATGCTTAAACTTAAATGTCCAAGTGTGACACCAGAGGTTGTTTTCAAGGCATCTGGACATGTGGATAAGTTCACTGATCCTATGGTCAAAGATCAAATAACTGATATGTGTTACCGTGCGGACCATCTGGTCCAGAATTATTGCAACGAGAAGCTGGAGAACATCTGTGCTGAGAAAGCTGCTGAATTCAAGGATTTGCTCGCTGTTTTGGAACATCTCTCTATTGAAGAGCTTGGTGCCAAGATTAACAAGTATGCAATCACTGCTCCGGACACGAACAATCCACTTTCGGATCCTTTCCCTTTTCACTTGATGTTTGAAACCTCCATTGGCCCTTCGCGTGCCAATCGCGGGTAGGTATTCTTCATGCTATATATATACTCATTGGTGAGCTAGTTTCCTTAGTTTATTTCAAGTTTTTTTTGTGTGTGTGTGTGTTTTCAGTTACATGCGTCCCGAAACTGCACAAGGCATTTTTATGAGCTTTAACGAGTTGTATAATTACAATGGGAGAAAACTTCCCTTTGCTGCGGTTCAAATTGGTCAAGCCTTTAGAAACGAGATATCTCCTCGTCAAGGGCTTCTTAGAGTTCGTGAATTCACGCTGGCAGAAATCGAGCACTTTGTTGATCCTGAGAATAAGTCACATCCTAAATTCTCTAATGTAGCCAAATTGGAGTTCTTCATGTTTCCAAGAGAAGAACAAATGTCTGGCCAATCTGCAAAAAAAATTTGCCTTGGCGAAGCTGTTGCAAAGGTATGTATTTCTAATCATATTCATCGACATAACTATTTCTATACACGTTAAAAAAAAATTATACTGATGAAAAATGTATATTCATGAAACAGGGAACTGTGAACAATGAAACTCTAGGATACTTCATTGGGAGAGTTTATCTTTTCCTTGTCCGCCTTGGTATAGAAAAGGAGCGGCTGCGTTTCCGCCAGCATCTAGCAAACGAAATGGCTCACTATGCAGTAGATTGTTGGGATGCTGAAATTGAGACTACTTATGGATGGATTGAATGTGTTGGTATTGCAGATAGGTCTACTTACGACATACTTGCTCACTCGGTAAGAAACTCTTTATCTTTTGCTTCTCTGTTTTAATCATTTCGTTTAGAAGCTGTTTAAAACTTACTATACATTTCTATCGGCAGGAAAAAAGTGGCCATGCTCTTGTGGCCGAAGAGAGATATGCTGAACCTAAAGAAGTAGAGGTATTATTCTTGTCAATGTTTTCATCGCTGTCTTTATAGCTTGTTAATAATATGATTCTCTTTTATAATTCAGAAAGTTAAGATTAGTCCTGTGAAGAAAGAACTTGCTCTTGAATTCAAGGGAAATCAAAAGAATGTGGTCGAAGCTTTGCAGGTAATTAAGACTGATTTTGACATTAATCCTATGAAGTTTTACTGAAAACTTTTTGCAATCAACAACATGCTTTGTACTGTTTTTTGTTAGGCGATGAATGAGCAAGAAGCTATGGAGATGAAAGCAACCTTGGAATCCAAAGGGGAAGCTGAATTCTACGTGTGCACCCTCCAGAAAAACGTGAGCATCAAGAAGAACATGGTGTCAATCTCAAAGGAGAAGAAGAAAGTTCACCAGAGAGTATTCACTCCGGCGGTTATTGAGCCATCGTTTGGAATTGGTCGGATCATGTACTGTCTGTACGAGCATTGTTTCAGCACAAGGCCAAGCAAAGATGAGGACAAACAGTTGAACGTGTTCCGTTTCTCTCCTCTTGTAGCACCCATCAAGTGCGTAGTTTTACCTCTTGTTCATAACAAACAATTCGAGGAAGCTACCAAACTCATTTCCAATGAACTCACTTCTCTTAGCATCTCACATGAGACAGACATCACTGGTACGTATGTCTAAAATTTTTGAAAATCAAACTTCTTAGAATTTTGAAATGGAGCAAAGCTGAATGAAGATTTGTGTGTGTGAATATAAGGTAAATCGATAGGGAAAAGATATGCGATATACGATGAGCTTGGAGTGCCATTTGCAATAACAGTGGACAAAGAGGCAACCGTGACAATCAGAGAAAGAGATAGCAAAGACCAAGTCCGAGTTAGCTTGTGGGAGGCGGCCTCTGTCGTGAGCTCACTCGCTAAGGGGGAGACGACTTGGCAAAAGGTCTCCGCACGTTACCGGTCTTTGGATGCTAAAGAAACTTAATCGTTTAATGGTGGTTTCGCTTTTACCGTTTTTGTTGCTGATAATATGTCTGGCGCAATTGGTTAAGCTCGTGAAGGATACTTCATATCTACAATAGTTTTTTTACAAGAAGAGATTAATTTGGCTCTTCAATATTAAATGTTTTAAGTTATATGTGGAGACTTTGTTTGATATGTACAAACAAGTCCATCGATGGTTTTTCTTTTTGTTTTATGAGCTTGGCAGTGACATATTACCAACGATATCTACAAAACAACCACATACTTTGCGTACCAAGCCTATGTTGCTTGCTTTATTCTATATTATTTTAATTTTTTACAGTTTTATTTTGTTATTATTGGGTTGAGTCGGATCTTTGGAATAATTTTTGGTAAAAATTAACCAACCCGAACTAAATCGAACTACGTAAATCCAATTTTTTTCTTTTTTGTTACTTCGATTCTGCTCGAACCGAATCAAATATGATTAGCGTATTTTTTCAGAGAATCATAATAAATATAAGAAATATAAATATTTTTAAATAAATATTTCATATTCCTTGTTCTTTTAGTATTCCCTTATATATATAATAAAAATAAAATTAGATAACTCTCTCAGTTATATGTATAAAATTAACTAAATATAATAATTCAACTTTTTCTATATATATAATAAATAAATTAGATAACTCTCTCAATTTGTTTATATATACATAAAATTAATAATTCGACTTTTTCTTTATATATAAGATTTATTGTGAGGCTAACACAAGTTAATCTTTTCATATTAAAACTTCCAAGATGGATTCGTCTAGACGACAAGCTTCATCAACAAGGACCGGTTCCGGTGAGCCGGCCAAGGGAATAACTCCAGCGTTTTGCTGCTCTTGCTACCTCACTGCCATTTTTTTCTTCTTACTTATCCCTTTCATCATTGTCATTATTCTAGTGCGGCTTGACGGCAACCACTTTTGTTATTTGGACCTTTTTGCTGACTCCGTCTCCGTCACAAGCACAAACGTTACAACCTCTGATTGGAGATTCGTTTTGGTTGCCAAGAGTCCACTCTCCAACTGCAAAACATCTCTCCACACAATCAAATCGAGTTTACTCCAAGGCGACGAGGTCATCTCCCAGCTGTCTCCTTGGGTGAATGGTTTGGGACAGCTTTTCACTTTCGACAAAAGGGTTCATAACCCCGTGACAAGTGTCGATTTCGATACCGTGGTGATGAAACCGGGTGTGGTAGTAAGTGGCTTGGTTTGGGATTTTCGGGTGGAGATTGTTGCCGCGGTCAAGACGGATGTTGGACGTGGTTACTTGAACGTGAAATGCCGTGGCATACCTGTGAATTTTACCTCGGATGGCACGGGAAATATGGTGAATGGATTGATGCTAGGAAATAGAAGACGATGTGACTATGTATATCGCAAACACTTGGATCGTTCTGTCTAGATCATCTTAATCGCTTCAATCATGTTTATGTGATACCTTCATAGGAATAGATTTACAAATTTTTATTATTATTATCTTCAATAATGATTAACAAAAAAAAAATCTAAAGAATAAAAGAAACTCGAGTTTATCTTTTTTAATTTTATATATATCAAAATAATTATGGTTTTTAGATGATCCAATTCTACTTATGATTATGATAAACCCCGAAATATCATAGAGAATATTGATTTTCCAACAATCTCTATAAGAACATAAATTGTTAATTAGGTAACATCAAATACATTCTTCTCTCCAAATCACCCCCAAAGAAAAGAAAATGGCTTCCCAAACCAATTCTTATAACTTTGGAAACCCAACGGCACCGTCCTCCTCCGCTACTCCTCGCCGTGGCTGGTGGTCACGACCAATAGTGATATATCCGGCAACTAATGATCGCAAACCCACCTGCATGGAAGAATTGGCTTACAATGGACCTTTTTACAGCGGTTTTCTCACTGTCGTGGCCCTATACTACATCTTTTTATTCATCGACAGTGCTCACTCCCACGCCAAATTCTCCATCCAATCCATATCGGTTTCTCCACACTCCGCTTCTGCCATGTGGTGCGTCGATTTCCTCGTGAAAAACCCTAGCTCGAGTTATTTCATGTACTACGAGAGCGATGACTTCTCCGTGAAGTTAGGTCATCTAAACGCAGCCGTTTTGAATATCACTAGTAAACGTGAGTCTAGAGATGTCACGGCTTTCTCGTTGGCCTTCGTTGTGGAGGAGGAGGGTAATAGAACGTCCGTACAGGTTTCGGAGCAGCTTGATGTCATACTCAGGGGGAAGCATAAGCGTTACGTGCATTATGATGCGGCTGGATATTTCTATATAACATGTCCAAATTTGACTCGAAGCAGTGATGAGAAAATTGTATGCCAATCCTCGTTTACACATCTGGAGATAATTGAACCGTGATATAGATCGATTCAACATAGCGCCTAATTAAACGAAACTAAGGTTTAGTTTTGTTTGTGTTATGGATTTGGTCTGAATTTGTAGATTTTTGTTTAGTTTTAGAATTTGGCATCTAGTTTTTTCATCTTCTTGTTTTATTTTCTGTCAATTACGACGAGTTTCTTGCCTTTAGATTATTTTGTTTCTTTCATTTGTATTTTTTACTCAGAATTTGATCAGAAATTGTATGCAATTCTTTGGTTTGCTGTTTGCGCAGTCACGTTTCTTTCTCGCATAAATTCTCCATGAGAAAACATATCAATTATATATTTTACCAGACCAGAAAGTAGTGTTTCTACGTTTCTTTATTCCTTTCTAAATAATTCTCAAAGCTAAAATCTATCTTGGTCTTATATATCAAAGTTAAAATTTGATTATAGGAAAAATTAAGACTTGTACATCAGTACATGTTCCAATTATCCTTAATTTGATCAAACCTAAAATCAAGCCCAAGTTTTTT
>OVAF01000464.1:0-31808 GCA_900406245.1 Odontarrhena argentea | reverse complement strand
ATTTGTAGTCATGGTTTAGGGTTTAGAAATTTAAACATGAATACACATATTAGTTGACAATTCCATGTATGAAATGTTCTAAACCCCAATTTCTTAGGGTTTAGGGTTATGGTTTAGGCTTAGGGTATAGGGTCTAGGGTTTAGGATTTTAAACATGAATACGCTTATTAGTTAATAATTTCATGAAATGTTTTGAATCCACCAGTTTTTTAACAATTTGGGGTTTAGGGGTTAGGGATTTGTAGTCATGATTTAGGGTTTAGAAATTTAAACATGAATACACATAGGGTTTAGGGTTTTGTACTTAGGGTTTGGGGTTTATGTTTTAGGGTTTAAACATGAATACGCATATTAGATTAATAATCTCATATATGATCATGATATATGTAGACTGACAGTGCAGTCTCCTCTTTTTAGAGGAAATTCCGCCCATTTATCCAAAAGAGCCCGCCCAAATACTCTTGAAATTCCCGCTTAAAAACAAAAATATTTGATCATTTTAGACTACATTTTCAGTCTAAAAGAAACACCACTTTTTTATGTTTTAGTGTTTTGTAAACTACATTTGCAGTCTAAAATAAACTCCACTTAGGGTTTAGGGTATCCCTCCAATTTATCAAAAAAATCCCGCCCAAATACTCTTGAAATTCCCGCTTAAAAACCAAAATATTTTATCATTTTAGACTACATTTTCAGTCTAAAAGAAACACCACTTTTTTATGTTTTAGTGTTTTGTAGACTACATTTGCAGTCTAAAATGAACACCACTTAGAGTTTAGGGTATACCGCCCATTTATCCAAAAGAGCCCGCCCAAATACTCGAAAATTCCCGCTCAAAACATGCAAATATTTTATAATTGTAGACTACGTTTTCAGTCTAAAATGAACAATACTTTTTATGTTTTAGTGTTTTGTAGACTACATTTGCAGTCTACAATAAAAATTTCGGTAAACAAATTTAACACAGATTATTAGACTATGTTTGATAATCGGTTTAGTTTAGTGGGAGACTACGTATGCAGTCTACTATTCGTAGACTACATGTGCAGCCTACTTAGTCAAAAGTAGGCTACAAATGCAGTCTACAATATTGTCTTACAAAATGAAATACCAATCCCTTTCTACAATCGAAGGGATACCGAATAATTAGGTCTTAACATACAACAACAACAACAGATTAAACATCAGTTTGGTTACAGGAACCTAAACTAAGAAAGCAAAGAGGAACGAGATCAAGCCAATGATTACGGAAATGGTGGTGACAACAATTGCAACCTTCTTCATCTTCTCAATCTGCTCAAGCCTTTTAAGCACCACCTCTTTTAGCGCTGTTACCTCTGTCTCGACACGTAACAGACAACCGGAATACGCCACTAAATGATGACGAGGACCCTTCTCCATGGTCCGGATGCACTCGCCCTGATTTTCCAGAGAACTCCTTAGATATTGCAGCTCCTCCGTCATAGCTTCATCCCACCACTTGAAAAGATGGAACCGACCATCCTGAAAGAAGAATACATAAAACAAACATTGATCAATGCACAAAATACTAAATAAGAAAAACAATAAATTTTATTCAAATCACCTTGTGATTCCTGCACCCATAGAAGACTCGGCCAGGGTTCGATTCTGTCGTGGAAGTTAGGGTAACAGCCGGCAAACCGCAAGAACATCTCTCCGGAATTCCAAATTTCCCAGGTCTAGAGATTCTCTTCTCAACCGAGCTGAAAACATCATACTCACTGGTCGGCGTGGCTCGGCTGCTTGATGGCTGGGTGTAGCTGTAATCATGACCCATTGCTCTCAAACAATACAAACAACACATTAGAATCGTGGTTTGAGAAGAGAGAACCTTGTACACAAAAGATTGGGAAGAGATAGAGAAGGGAAAGTGACACAAATTACCTTCGGTGGCGGAGACAAGTGGACGGCGGCGGCGAGGAGAGGAGGCTAACGGCGGCGGGGAAGGCTAACAGCGGCGAGGAGAAGGCTAACGGCGGCGTGGAGAGAGGGGAGACGTTAAAAACAAAAAAAAAAAAAAAAAGAGAGGCAGATCTAGGTTTTCTATTCTTCAGAATCCCTTTTATAGGGGTGCAATTTTTTAGGTTAAAGTAGACTTCGTTTGAAGTCTACTATGTTTAATTTCAAGTCTACAGATTTAGGTTAAAGTAGACTGCATATGAAGTCTACATATTTATTCATAGACTACATATGCAGTCTACACAATAGACTGGGGTAGACTGACAATGAAGTCTCCTACTCTACATTGTCATTCAACAAACCTTATATGACCTAAATTTCAACAAATATATTAATTTTTCTGCAAACATATTTTTCTACGACTAATGAAAGCATATAGTATATGTTTTATATTTTTCATAAACCAAATTATTTTTTAATAAATTGTTAATTAAAAATTTAAAGGGTGTTTACGGAGTAGACTGCATATGAAGTCTGCATATTTATGCGTAGACTGACAATGAAGTCTCCTACTCTACATTGTCATTCAACAAACCTTATATGACCTAAATTTCAACAAATATATTAATTTTTCTGCAAACATATTTTTCTACGACTAATGAAAGCATATAGTATATGTTTTATATTTTTCATAAACCAAATTATTTTTTAATAAATTGTTAATTAAAAATTTAAAGGGTGTTTACGGAGTAGACTGCATATGAAGTCTGCATATTTAGGGGTAGACTGACAATGAAGTCTCCTACTCTACATTGTCATTCAACAAACCTTATATGACCTAAATTTCAACAAATATATTAATTTTTCTGCAAACATATTTTTCTACGACTAATGAAAGCATATAGTATATGGTTTATATTTTTCATAAACCAAATTATTTTTTAATAAATTTTTAATTAAAATTTAAAGGGTGTTTACAGAGTAGACTACATATGAAGTCTGCATATTTATGCGTAGACTGCATATGCAGTCTACTCATGCGACGGGGACAAAATGGTCATTTAAGCTGCGCGTTTTTTGTTTGTTCATTTGCCCTAAACTTGTCTTTTCACACCAAAAGAAGGTAGTTTTGCTTGAACTTCAAAAGGGGTGGTAGTTTTGTATTTCAAATCAAATTTTGGTATATTTTTAGTAAAAACCCCTTCTTAAAAATGGTAAAAACAAATTCTAACAAGATTATTAATTACAAAATTATATTTTAGAATATAATTTTTTCCCATTGTAAAAATATATGCAAATTAATCCCAAATTTATAGATTACAAAATATCTTTAAAAATAAAAATTATTTTTCCTGAAAATAGAAAAGTTTCAAAATTATTAGATATATAAGATTTCAAAATTTCATGTACTAATATTAGCTTATATTTTAAAATAAAAGCGATAGATCAATCCCAAAATTTATAAGATTATCAACAAAAAAATTTTGTTAAAAAATTTATAACATAACTTGGGTCGAGTGTTATATTCATATTTAAAAAGAAAAATATAACCTAAGTTTGATGTTAAATTACGTTTTATGTATGTCAAATACATAAAACGTAATCTAATATCAAACTTAGGTTATATTTTATTTTTTTAAATATGAATATAACACTCGACACTCTTAGATATATATGGAATCAAATTTAGAATTCAAATAAAACAAAAATATAAGTATTAAAACTGGAAAAAGAAGATATGTTCAAACTGAAACAAGAATATATAATTATCAATTTAAATATCTCTTCCTATCCAATAGTATATATCCATATCTTTTATTTTTAGTTTTTGGGAAACTTATATATCCATATCTTTATAAAGCACCATATCGTGTAAATTTGAGGGGGCAATTTTTTTGCCAAAATTCCCCACTAAAATTCTCCACAAACGCATAGGTCTTCTCCCTTAAAACCGTTATTATCCCACTTTTGTTACATTAAATATTCACAATCTTTCTTTTTTTAACATCTTATCTTCCTTTAGAGAACTAAGGTAAACATAATTCGTTTGTGTTCTTCAAGTTTATCTGTAATCGATCCTAGGAGGTTTATTGATTTTCTTTGTTTTTTGTAATCTTTGTCTATCTTTTTTATCATTGATCTGAAATGTTGTCGTTGTTTATGTGATAATACAATACGTAACTAAGGAGGTGAATCACATTGTGGATCGAGCTAATTTGATGGTGTTGCATCCTTCTCGGGCTAACAGGGCTAAATGATAAGGATTAATGTAGAAATCTTTTTTGTTATGTTCATAGAGATCATTTTATTCTGTTTTGATAATTTTTGTTTAAGTATGTTTCTGTTGTGTTTTCTCAATCTCTTTTTCTGATAATCTATTTTCAAAATGTTTTTTAAAAGGAATTAAAGGAACTTCACGGTTTGAAAATTTATTCTTTCTGATGGTAATATGTTGTGTTTCCTCAATATCTATGTTCTGATGGTAATATGTTGTGTTTCCTCAATACCTAAGTTCTGATAATCTATTTTTGTGGTTTAATGGAAGTAGTTACGGGCCCTTATTGAATCATGGATTCATAAATATTTTAAATGATTTCAGATTTGTTGAGATTTGCAGTGGATTTAAAGGTTTTAGGTGATTTTTTTATTTTGTCATAAATTATTAGGAATTATCTAATCATTTGATTTTGTGAATTCTTAAAAAAACTCACGTGTATTATTTTGTGTGATTCTTTTTTCTTTTCTTTTTTTTCACAAATATAATGATATCTTTTTTTAATCCCTTCTCAGTAAATGAGATTTGTTTAGCGATTGTTTTCAACGTAAAAGTTGTAACCAAATATTCTGAAATCTTTTTACATTTTTTTTTTAATTGGTTTTAATCCAATAACGCAAGATTTTGAATGATTTTAGATAAATGATTAATTGAATAATGGTGGATTGTGAATTATTTTATAGCATTTTAGAAGAATTCTATGTTTAATAACTCAGGATTTTATAAGACATTAAAGGAATTCCACATCCAATAACACTGGATTTCCACAATATATGAATGTCTCTCGGAATCAACAATCCAATATGTTTTAATCATTTTTCACATATAATATGTTTTAATGAGTTTCAAAGATAATCTATTTTACGCAGACAATTTGTGTCTGATTGTTTTCAATCAACTGGTTTAAGCATGACATTGAAGTCTCGACCAATGTGAGAAGGATAATTCAGAGCTGCTTTCGTGGTCCATGGTACTCATGGAAAAGAGTGCCTCCTCAGGACAAACGGACTTGGTTTACTCTGTTCCAGGTATCAGTAGGTTTTAATCAGATTATTTTATATTGATATTTTTCTAGTACATATTATTTTTATGTGTTTTTCAGGCAAAGTATAACTAGATTCCAGCGATCAACAATCAAGTTGAACGAGAGTTCAAGAGTCTTGTTGCTTATAGGTTTAAGGCAATGATAAGCAACACAAAGAAAGCTGATGAGAAACCAATTTGGATCTTAATGGAGTACTGGCTCCTTATGAAAGCTTATTGGGCAACTCCAAAGTCAAAAGCCAACAGTGAGAAAGCTCGGGCCTCTCGGATGTCTGATCGAGGTGGTTTAGGCCCTCATTCCCGCGTAGCAGGTTCCAGATTATATGCCAAAGTTCAAGACGTGTTGGTAATGTTTTTGTTTTATTGTTTGCACTTGCTGTTTGTACTTGTTTTTTTCACTTGTTGCTGTTTTTTTTTTTTTTTTTTTAATTGCTGAAAGCTGTTGATGTTATCATTTTGCAGAAAGCTAACAACGATGATTGTTCCTTCATTGTTGTGATGAAGAAAACACATCAAAAGCCGGATGGAACGTATGTTGATCAAAGAGCGCAATTGTTGGTAGAGATATATGAGCAGCGCGTACAAGAAAACTTGGGACAGCTACAAATTGATGGTGCTTGGGACAGCTGAAAATCTTGACCAAAATGAGAAAAATGAGATTTTTCTCAAGGTCAAGCTTATGATTACAAATTGTGTTTTTCAATCCATTAGGCTGCTACTGACTCTTTTAAAGGAGGTAGCATGTTTGGACTTGAAGCACTGGGCAAAGGCAAAGAGATTGCATTTGCAGGTGGTGCTTCTTCAAGTGCACCACAACCTCTCGAGGAAGTAGTAATGCTCGCACAAAAGCTGGAAGGGATGAAAATCGAGGTGAAACATAACCGTGAAGTCTGTAAATTCGTGAAATACTCGAAATGTTGAAGAAGCGTCTTGAAGCTTTGACAAGTCAAAATGCTTGAGACTTAACACTCTCAGCTTCCCTTACCATCTACTTATATCATTTTTATATTTTCAAGTTTTCAGTTTCGTTGTGCTTTGTAGTTTTTAATTTCTATATGCTTTGTATTTGGATCTATCATTTACGTAATATCATGTAGTTTGCTTTTTAAAACTTATTATCTCTTAATTATTCTTTTTTATAATTATATATATATATATATATATGTATATATTTATTATATAATTAATCATTAATATTTAGATAAAGATTGTGATTAAATAGTTTAACGTTTTGTTACTGATAAAATACAAAAGTCACTTTTTATAACTATTATATAGTTACAAATTGGGACATAGTTGTGACAATTTTTCAGTCGTATTTTAGTCAATGATTGTGACTAAAAATTGGTTACAAACTATGACACATATGTGACTATATTTTAGTCATAAATTGTGTCATGTTTATCACATTTTTTGGCTCATTTTTGTTATCGATTTGTGACTATACGTTGGTAATAAAATGTGACATATATGTAATTTTTTTTTTTTTGTCACAAATTGTGTCCTAATTGTTGCATTAATCTGGTTGAATTTTTGTAACTAATCAGTGACTTCAAGTTGGTAATAAAATGTGACGTATATGTAACATTTTTGTCACAAATTGTGTCCTAGTTGTTGCATTAATCTGGTCGCATTTTCGTAACTAATTAGTGACCAAAGTTTAGTAATAAAGTATGACGTACATGTGACATTTTTTTTTAGCTAATTTTGTCCTAATTGTTACATTAATTTGATCGTACTTTTGTAACTAAACAGTAACTAAAGTTTAGTAATAAAATGAGACGTTTTGTGACAGTTAAATATAGTCACAAATTGTTAGGGTTTTGTCACGTATTTATTTGTCACAAAAAATTGTTTCGTTATTATGACACAAAATCATTGTTACGATTTTATTGTGACGTTTTGATATGCGTGTCAATTTGGTCACAACCAAACTATTGTGACTAAATTTTATACCACTGTGACTAAAAAATTCGTAACAATGACACCTTTTTTTGTATTGAAAAATTTGGAGAATCTTGCAAGACTTAGCCGACTTCTTTCACTAAAAAAGGAGAAACAACGACCCTCATTCAAGACACACGACTTCACAAACACTTAGAAGTATCCAGGTGAACTAGCTCACCAGTTTTCTTACATTTCGTTGTTCTTCATTTTCTTTGAGTTTATATTCAAAGATTGATTTAGAAGGGAGAAAGTCTCAATCCCCATCGTTTTGGAGAAGTCTCTTGAGCCCTCTTATTTGATTTATATGATCACAATCTTCTTTACATTCATGTTCATCTCTATAATGTCTGAGTAGTTCTCTTGTTAGGGTTACATGGAATCATGGTTTGGAAAATAGAATTTAGGAACTATGCACGACTAGTTATCACTTACTTTCTTATCAGTGCTTAATAATATTCTAAGAATAAAATTGCAGGTAAGAAACTATTAGAGTATGTTTAACCTGATAACTGATTTTGAAAGCCCTCAGGCACCACGCTCGGGGAAACTGATTTCTTGTGTTTAATGCCTAGTTAGGAGACAAACGGGGCCCATGCAGCTTTTTATACTAACATGTATCACTACCTTTCTAGACTAGCCTGAGCTCGACAAAAGACAGCTTGTATTTTGTGATTGCGAGTTCATAAGATGATTTTAGAAGACTGCATATGCTTTCTTAAACTTGAATCGATTAAACTGTGATCCCTGATGCATTCCCGACTGCCTTAACGTCTTTAATTCTTTCTTTACTAAAATTTTTAGTTTTTTCTTAGTTTTAGGTATGAAACTCTCTGGATCTCGAACACATCACGCATTCGATCGAACTAGATCGATTCCCTACCCAGAATTCTTTGTTTACTTAGCTCGAGAAACCTCATGTGATACTTCGTGCCATTATTCTCTGTGTAATCGGTAACCTATTGTGCTACTGCGAACCTGTGCGCTTGCATAGTATTTTGGGTGAACTTTTTACCCTCATCAACAAAGGCATCATATATTTGGAATTCATTGTTACAAGGTCGGGATTTTGTGAAGTTGGGGTTACGGGTTGTGCTTGGTGATGGTTCTTTAACCAAAAACATGGATTGATCCATGACTGGCTCTACATCCCCCACGTCCGCCTTTACCTTTAGGTGAACCTCTATTTGATATGGGTTAAAGACTTACTAAACGAGACACAAATAAGGTCGAATAAATCTAGAGTTCGTGAGTTAGTGCATGTGGATGATGTTGATAAGATACTAGCTGACTCTGACATTATTATTTGGCATTGCACTTTCTCTTGCCTCTACTATGTTAATAGACCTACTGATTAGCCTCTTATCTACCTCAACATGACAATCATATCCCTCATCCGGGTGAATCCCACTCTAAGGTATACTATTTGGAATCTTTGCATTACACAAGATTCATCACTCTCTTTGGAGACTACTTTCGCAGGCTTTGTCCACAAGAGAGAACTTGTCACGCATACACATAACAGAGCAATTTCGTTGTCGAGGACGCTGTTTAGATGTGGAGACAAATATGCACCTCTTTTTTTTAATGTTCATATGCTCAACACATTTGGAGGGCTACAACTATATATCCTTCTCTAACAAATCCCCGGTCAACTTTCGAAGAAAAAATAGGAACTATCTTTCATGGTCTTTTGATGATACTTTAAATGTTGATCCACACCAACTACCACATTAGATTCCTTGGAAAATTTGGAGGAGCCGTTTATACTTTACTTAACCAACAAAAGAGCATACCTTGGAGGGTAAGTCTAGGTTTAGCCCATGAAGACCCGTTGTAGTGATGTACCTCATATGCTATTGATATAGTCAACCAACTAAATTATATTCGATCTAAATCATCTTGGCAACGTCTCCCCACCCCCACCCCTAGCAATTGGATAAAGTGTAATTACGATGGCTCTTTCCACAATTATACAACACCATCCACCTTTGACAAGTTCTAGGTGTGATTATCTCACTTGAAAATAATTTTTTTTTTTAAACATGGTAAAAGTGGTAAAATTATCTAAAAAATATATAAAAGTATGTTAATAAAAATATAGAGAAAAAGCAGAGTGGACAGATTTTTTACTAATTTCGAAAAGAGTATTAACAATAGATTCTATAAAGCGTTTCTTCCGTAGAAGTAACATTTCCAATTGGACAACTCTATCATTGCCTTCGTTTCCTCCGCACTCTCTCTTCTGCTCCCCCTTTGTGAATATAAACAGTCACCCCAAAAAAAGTTAGCGTTCCTTAAACGCGTCTTTCTAATGTCGGCGATGGCTCTTCAGGCCACGACGCTCTGTTTCTCCGGCCCCAGTCTCCGATCAACTCCTCACTCACTCACTTCAAAACGTCGTATCGCCATTAAAGCTTCTTCTGGACTCTCGGCTTCACGATCTACTCTCAAAGGTTTTGACTTGTCATCCCTTTTATTCATTTGAAGATTTCTACATCACATTTTGGTTGAAATGCTGATATAACACACCTGCTGCGTATGGATCTAACTGTACATGCTGAGTTTTGGAAATAGTTTAGCTGTATATACATTGAGCCATAGTTTTACTTAACAAAGTTCCAATTGTGCACATTTTGTAAATGTAGTTTCTGAAAAATCAACTTAGATTATACATTCTTTCTCTATGGTCATTCTTTGCAAACTTGTGAAGTTTTTGCTGTAGCCTAAGTTGTTGAGAAAGAGGTTGTTTTTTCTTTGTCCTGTCTGATACATTTTTTTGTCTGAAGGACAAGCATTTTCTAGTGATGCCTCACCTCAAGAGTCTCCTTATGTGGTCTGTTTTGGGGAGATGTTGATCGATTTTGTACCGACGACTAGTGGACTTTCTCTGGCCCAAGCACCAGCTTTCAAAAAGGCTCCCGGTGGTGCGCCTGCAAATGTAGCTGTAGGTATTGCTCGTCTCGGTGGTTCATCGGCTTTCATTGGGAAGGTGAGGCAAATAAATGTGTTTTTTGTTTACGGCTGCTTATACTAAAGACTCTGATTTCTACTCATTTCTCCAATATGTGAATGTTCGTGTGCACAGGTTGGTGAAGATGAGTTTGGTTATATGCTTGCAAATATTCTGAAGGATAACAATGTGAATAATGATGGCATGCGTTTTGATCCTGGAGCTAGAACTGCTTTAGCTTTTGTGACTTTGACAAGCGAAGGCGAAAGGGAGTTCATGTTTTATCGAAATCCCAGTGCCGACATGCTGTTACAAGAGTCCGAGCTTGATTTTGATTTGATAAAAAAGGTAACTACACAATCTGATACACCGAAAGTCTATACACAATCTAGCATTATCTCATCAGACAGTTTTAAGGATTGTACATAACAGTTGGCCTATGTCTTCCATTAAATATTTAGGTTTATGTCACTGGATCTTTGGTTCTGAAACTTTTAAGCAATATTGTGAGTAGTATTATAAACCAAGGCAAATTAAGTGGGACAAGATGGAGCAGAGAAAATATGATATTCTTATCTTCCTTGTTTTAAATGTAGTTGTTACTTCATCCATTTTGTTATTTAAATTATGTGGTTTCTTTAGATACTAGTGCTCTTCTTCCATTATGTCTCCACTATATCCATCTTGTCTCTGCAGTCTGCATCAAATCCTTGTCAAATAGTATGCCATTTTTAGGTTTCATCTCTTAAGAAAAAAATTAACAGGTTTCCATGTCTTTTCTATTCATATTCTTTTGGCAGGCAAAGATATTCCATTATGGTTCGATAAGTCTTATCACAGAACCGTGCAAGTCTGCCCACATTGCAGCAGCAAAGGCTGCTAAGGATGCTGGTGTTATTCTTTCATATGACCCCAACCTTAGGCTCCCATTGTGGCCTTCTCCAGACAATGCTAGGGAGGAAATTCTGAGCATTTGGGACACTGCTGATATCATAAAGGTTTTCTATATATGTATGGTTACATTTGGTATGTTATCTTTCCCTTTTGTTCTCAACTGAAGCTTGTTCTCTATTTGATAAAAAATAACATCAAGATAAGCGAAGAGGAGATCGAGTTTCTAACAAAAGGAGAAGATCCATATGATGATGCTGTCGTCCGAAAGTTATTCCATCCTAAGCTGAAACTACTCCTTGTCACTGAAGGCCCCGAAGGATGTCGTTATTACACCAAGGTGTGAGTTCCCTCTCTTCATTTTGAGTTTGATTCACTTGTGAAACTTAAACCGTATCATACCGTATCCATTGTCTTTATACTAACGGTAAATGGCATTAAATTTCAAGAAGAAAAAACTCTTGATACCACAATGTGAGATCATGACACTCAACATCTTTTTCTAATTTACAGGATTTTAGCGGGAGAGTGAGAGGATTAAAGGTGGATGTAGTGGACACGACAGGTGCTGGGGATGCTTTTGTTGCGGGAATACTATCGCAACTTGCACTTGATCTCTCCTTACTTCAGGTAACCCTCTGTCGTTATTGTCATTATGAGTTTTAGAATGGATCTACTTGCGGAAGTTCAGGCGTATAGGTCTACTATAACCAACCTTGAGAGCAGTTAGTGAGGTGTAGATTTATAAGGCTGTCTCGACAGATTGTTTAGGATGGTGGATTTCTAGAGTTTGGTTGAGAATACCAGTAATCAACTTTCTCTGTTTTGTTTCTTATCAAAACATCCAACTTTTTCCTTTTATGCACATGACCACAATAAGAACGTTACTAAAAAAAAAGCGCGGTTGATTGACTCAGGATGAAGAGCGACTGCGAGAGGCTCTAATGTTTGCGAATGCGTGTGGGGCCTTAACTGTAAAAGAGAGGGGTGCAATCCCAGCCCTTCCTACCAAAGAAGCTGTACTTGAGGCCCTTGTCAAAATTGTCGTCTAAGAGCAGAGTACCAAATATGAGAAAAATGGATGCAGCAGATTCATTTTTTGTTGTTGCTTCAAATCTGTAATTGTTGTAATATATAGCTAGCTGTTTAATGCATCCCTTCATTGTTATGCTAGTAGCTAACTTAACTAGCCTCCCTCATGACAACTTAAAGAGGTATATTTTCAAATACTTATATCTATTTTAGTTTTGGATCACAAATCAGAAACAGGTAAGCTTCTCTTTCTGGTGCTTTCTTCACATTAAGCATTTGCTTCTGTCACATGCTTAATTCCAAATATCCTCTCCGTTATAAAAATTGAAGACCATACAAAACCCATTTTTCCTTGTATGAGCAAATCGGTTGAGTAGGGAATAAAAACTAAACCGGGAATATCAATAAGAAAGGGATCTTAAACTCTTACACTGACACAGCATATCATTAGTATTTACACTTTTCATTTAATCCTTCTTTTCCTTCCCTACAAAAGACTATCATCTTCAAATTCTGTTACTCCGAGCATTGCAAGAGCAAGATGACTCTTCATTTCAGATTTTGTCCTCTGTAAGTGTGGATAACAGTCGGTATAACCGGAAATATTTGTTTTTTTCCTACTTGAAAACCTCTTTAGCTCTATTTTCCCATCATCACCTTTTAGAATTGAAAGAATCTCCTTCATCCCGGGTCTACGGGACTCACTCATCACACACGCTGCTGCAGCTCGGATCATACGCTCCATCGTAGTCGAGTTTTTTCTTGTACATGTCAGCCTCGGATCAAGCAACTCCTCTATAGCTTCCATTCCTCTATGCATCAACGGTTTCGCCTGCAAATCCCAAATGAATCAAAAGTGAAGCTGGAATACTTATTAAACAAATATAATGCTTTACACGACACTTGACCGTCCCTATATTATTCAGAAATACAGATTCGGCTACATTAGACTAAACCGTGTACACTTTAAATAGGTTGATCCTCCCTTGAACCAGAATTTGTAGCTAGTCGAATCACAAATGAAATGACATTTCTAGGTTAGAAATTAGGATTCCCTTTCCATTTGCAGAAGTGGAATTTAATGTTGATGCAACTACCAAAGTCAATAGGTTGGTTTACTAGTAGTTAGAAAGGAAAAACGCCAAAAGAAGAAAGACATACCCAAACTACCAAATTTTCTTCACCAGATGGTCTTCTTGCTTCAATCGGCTTCCGACCTGATATTAGCTCAAGCAACACGACTCCAAACGCGAAAACATCGGTCTTGTCAGATATCTTGCCGTGTTGGAAATACTCAGGAGCCAAATAACTGCATGAAGTTCCAAACTTGTTTGACTTTTTTTGGATCCATAGAAATGACTTTTATGGCATCATAAGGTTTTCAAGTTTAGATACCCGAAAGTGCCTTTGACGGTCTTACAGAGGAAAGGAACCGATGGTGCAGCTGTCCAAGTAGCCAACCCAAAATCGCACAGCTGAAAGAAAGAAAACAAAAACCCGAAAAATGAATTGCGGTTAAACAGGACAACTATATGTTGATCAATTACCAAAAAAAAGTGGTCCTTACCATTGGCTTTTTGTTCGAGGAAAGAAGAACGTTGGAGGGTTTGATGTCTCTATGCACAACGCATTGCTCAGTGCCATTATGTAAATAGACTATGGCATCTGCAATGCCCAAAGCAACCTTGTACCTTGCTTTCCAAGGCAAACATAAGGAGCTTTTCTTACCCATCTTCTTCTTCTTCTTATCTGATTCGAAAACCGAGCAAAATACACCGTCAATCTCTACACAACTCGCAATCCAATGACCAAGAAGAGAGATGAAATTACCGTGTAAATAGCGTTCAAGGCTACCACCAGAGACATACTGATACACCAAGAAAAGCCCGTGCTCGGGATCAATGCAGAAGCCTAGAAGAGGCACAATGTTAGGATGGTGAAGAGAGCTAGCAATCATCAACTCTCTACAAAACGACTTTGGAGATTCGTTGTCTTCTTTATCGAGTCTTTTGATGGCCAAGGCTTTACGCCAAATCCCCATTCTTCCCCAAAACACACAGCTACAAGCTCCTCTTCCCAACACTCTCCCTAACCAAATAGCAATACATAATCAAGAAAAGCTTTGGCTTTTTGGGTCAAATTCACCTAAAATTTCCTAAGAGATGAGTACCTTTGGAGAAATTGCGAGTGGCGGTGACGATTTCACTGTAACTAAATCGGACCAAAGTATTGGCCACCGGAGAAATACTCTTCTCCAGCGAAAGAGCCCTGGACCAATTCATCTCCTCCGTCGATTTCTCTGTCTCACTCTCCAGATTCACAAGCAGAACCGTCGCGGATTCACCAGAGGAAGAAGACGACGAAGGTTGCTCCCTCTTAATCTTCTCCAGCTCCACTTGGGAGCAAAGACTAAACCTGAACGACGAGTGTACAGAATGTGAGTCCGAGACCATAAGCTTCGGTCCTGTCTCGGCAAGAAGCCAAGCTTTGTTGTGCTCACGAGAGCTAGCTCTGGTTCGAGGACGGAGGAAACGGCCGAAACCCAAATAAAGAATCAGTTTTTTCAAATGGGTTTTGATTATTGGATCTTTGTCGACATTCTGAGGTGAAAAACTGGGAATGTCTTCGTGGGGATTTGAATTTTCTTCACGAAAACCCATTTCTCCTCTGGAGAGATCTAAAGAAGATGAGAACTCAAAATACCCAGAAAACAACAAGAGAGAGATTTCTCTAGTTTTTTTCGAAAGCGTAAAGTTGATTCTTGGAAAAAGCTTAAAACATTAAAAAAAGAGAAGAAGAAAAATGAATTAATTCGACAATGTGTAATGTCTGGTGTTGTTGGTGTGATGTTGGAGAAAGAAAGAGAGAGAGAGAGAGAGAGGAGGGGGAAGATAATTTGTGAATAAATTAATTATGTTTGAATCATTATTAGGATTACAGTTGGGGGTGATGATAATTGGGTCTAATTAATTATTTGAATCATTGTTAGATCGATTAGTTTAGTTCTTATTAGTATGGAAAAAAAAAAGTATGGAAAGATGAGTTGGTAAAGCATTGTTTTTAAATGCTCAAAGAGGGCACCTGGACAAGACCCAAAGCCGACGACTACAGGAGGAAGAATGACGAAATATATTATACAAAGAAAATTAGTATTCTGAGTTCACGAGTAAAAGTAGGAAATAGTAAAGTCCGAAACAGAAACAATTTAGGGTTTAAGGGTTTGATTGAGGAAAAGTGCCAATATACACACAGATAACCGTTAATATGCTGATGAATACCTCAGTCTTAATATAGTGTTTATACGTTTATAAACTTTATAACGTACGTTAGTTTTAAATTATCAAAAGTGAAAGCTAATAATGCTAGCCGTGTAAAGTTTCCTAGCCTCGCGTCCAACTTTTCTGTGGTCATTTCTTTAGAAGTAAAATAACAGGATCATGATAAATTTTTCTAGACCTTTTACCTTCAAAAAAACCATCTCATATTTTATGCTTTTATTTATCACTAACAAGAGAGATGAGTACCCTCATTTTTTATTTTTTTTTTACACATGATGCATCTAATAACATGTATGAATGAGGAGTCAAACCCTATGAACACCTGTCCAAAAAAAGAGCTCGTAAATTAGCTCGGGTTTTAGTGGACTCTATTGGAAATATGAATGTCTCTAGTTAACTAGTTAGCCCATGGATTTTTCTTTAGTCGAATCTGAATTGATTCCGCAGCAATGATCACTCAGATGAAATAAACCAAGATAAAGATCATAGTTCCCAAAAGATTTGGTTCAATAAAACGATAAACAAAATCAAGAAAAACATGAAAATGACTAAAAAAAAAAATACATCAGCATTTTTCTCCCAAAGATTTAACAACATTGTCCCTTATATAGTGTGATCAAAACTAAAATGTTGGAAATAAGACAAAGGATAAAATAAATGAATAAAAAACAAAAATAAAAAGAAAATGATAGAAATGGTACCAAAGACGAAGTCTAAGCTAATGTAGTGGAAGTTCCAGAACAAGAGACACATATGGAGATTTTAAATTTCACCCAATAAATTCATGTAAGCGCACATGGCCACATGCGTTCGCAATATTACTTAGCTAGGGATCCTATCCACAGATAGCAAAGTGCATGCAATAGAAGTTTTTAATTCACTCGAACTAAGCAACAAAATATAGTTCATGAGAGAGGCGATCGATCGAATGTTATTACAAGCAGTCGATCCGGGGAAATTCGACCGAACACAGGAGAAATCGATCAAACGGTCACTCTTGTAATATAAAAAAGACAATAAAAACGTAAGTAAAATCAATATCTAAAACGTTAAGAATTTAGGAATGTCGCAGGAATCACAGTTTGAATTATTCAGAAAACTAAGGGTTCAAAAAACTTCTCCAAATCAAAAGAGAAGGGGATGGAACTTCTCCCTTTTACATCAATCAAAGTAGAAACTAAAAAAAAAAAAAAATGAAAAATGAAAAACAAAAGAATACGAAAACTAGTGAATTGGTTCGCCTGAATGCTTTGAAAAGTGTGTGTTCTTCTCTAATCAAGGCTCTCTGTTATTTATGATGGAGAGAGGTTGGCTGAGAAGTTGAGAGAATTAGGAATTTGCTTTAGAGATAAGGATCCAAAAGTTTGGATTTATCCTCCAAATTTGATCAAATATGCCAAGATTCAATCGCATCTTCCCAAAAGCTGTATTTTGGTTATCAACTGAATATCCCTCTAACGGTTCCCTAAGCTTCTGTCTTCGGCTTCAAAAAGACATATCTTCAATGATTGAGCATTTTCTCCTTTGTTATGAGGCTGAATGACTTGATTCCAAATCCGTGTGGCAACTGCTTCACGTGGCTTGGTAGTCTTAAAACTTCATCTTAATCAAAAATACACAAAATATTCATTTGGGGCCGAAGTTCTTGTGCATGGATTGCTGCCTTTGGAGAAAACTTATTTTAGCACATAAATGCCTTGTTTTCTCATAAACACTTTGAAAACTCCACAAGGTTAAAATCCCTAGTTTCATACGGGGTTTCTTTAGTTTCGTTTGTAAAAACACTAAAAATCAGTAAATTATCAACCATATCAAGCACGTGGAGCTTAGAGCTCACGAACACCGAAATCATGCTCACATAAACATTGCCCACAACTTCCCCAACATGGAAGGGTGCTTTTTGTTGTTGTCAAACCGTACAACTTCAATTTTGGATTTAGAGAGTGCCATACCAAGGGTTAACCAACCCTCTGTATTTTCACTAGCTCCTTCTAAACATTATTGCCATAGCGAAGTATAGTTTTGAAAGTATAGTGACTAAAAAACATAAATTTGAAATAAGAGAGTTAAAAAGTGTAATAGAGAAATATTCCATTTTTCTTTTACTTGCATAAAATATTTTTTTAATGAATGATCCAAACGAAATGTAGAACATAAAGCTGCGCCTAGTGTACGAATATTCACCTAGTGACAATTAAACAAGATCTAAAACATGCATAAAATACAAGACATCACGATCCGAGATTAAATATTTATGTTTCCGAATTCCTAAAAAAATCTGAATATTCAATTCATTCCACCCTTAATATTTCATGCTTGTTTTGATTAACCATTTCACGAGTACTGTACGTTCGCACTACGGCCCAAATGATGTCTCAGTATCATCAATTTTTTTTTTTTTTTAGGTGCATCTTTTAACTGGTTCTATAATTTTTTTTTTTTTTTTTTTTTGATAACCGTGGGGATCCTAAAGGCTTTCTGGGCCCAAAAACTAATCCCACGAGGCCTTGCATCCGGTTACCTGTTATTCTAACTTAATGGCACGGCTAGGTGGCCAATGCGAATCGAACCCAGGTGGCGGAGGTCCCAGCTGGGACTCCTTTACCACCTGAACCAACGCGGATTGGATTGTATAATTGATTAAAGTAATTTTCTTAATGCCATTACTTTCTCTAACTTAATCAAATATGAAAAATTAGAGGAATATTTAATGGGCCAAGTTAGTCACTATTCATTGGATATACCACTTATTTGTAGTTCTTTATATTCATAAGAGAATACTTGAAAAATATCTCTACGTCATGTTATCTAATACTATTATTACGTACTTATTTATTCATTTGTTCTTGATTTGATTTTATTATCCCCAGTTATTTCAGAGTACGGCTAGGCATATTTTACACACAAAAAAATCATTAATTAAGACTCGTTTTGTTTTACATCACAGTATCACACGTAGAATGACTTTGGGCTTTCAAAGATTTTTAACTTTGGGCTGAGGCCTTGGTGGGCTTCGTTGTCTGGATCTTGTCGGTACATAAGGTATTTTCCTATGAAAAAATGGCCTAAATATCCTATGTCAACAAATATCAACTAAGTAGGGAACTACGAAATCGACCCAAAAATCGTAGGGAACTAGAAAGGGCAACTATCTTTCATTTTTCATTTTTTATTTTTAAGGCTTTATATATTAAACAAATTAGGATTTGATATGCGGTGATAAACATATATAAAACTGTATTGATAAATATATTAAATATTAAAACTGATCATATTTATAATTTGATATGTTTAATTAGATTCTATAATTACTACTCATACAAATATTTAAACTTATATAAAACAGTATCTTATTGATTACGTATAATAACAAATCATATCTTAATTCTGAAAAAAAAATCATATCTTATTCATAATTTGTTTATAATGTAAATATATTGGATTAGGAAAATTAGCCATTCATATAATTATAACATAAATAATTAGTTTCTAATTTATGACCCGCATAAATATTCAAAACATATGTTATTCTCATATTTGATTCTTTACATATAATATATAGATCATATATTTTTACTACATAAATATAAAATATTTTATATTCTCGTACTAATTTTTCTTATAAACACTAATTTATTAGCCAGATATATAAAGACAATATATATATATATATATATAAGTAATTTTCTTAACCATAACATAAATAGGAATATGGGTCGTTTAATTTTAAAAAATGAGAAAATTGTTGTTTTTGAATAACAATATAGCGAAATGTTTTTTCAAATATGACATTCATTTTTTTCTTTATAAAAATATAACATCCGCTTTTTTGTCTTAAACTTTTTTCTTTACACAATAATTCATTATACGATTTTTTATTTTATTTTAATTGTTGAAATTTATGAATATGATAATTCAAAAGAGGGAAAAAGATTGCCATAAATAATTGAATATGAATATTTATAAATATAACTTATTTTCCATTTTTTTTGGTCAACAATTAAATCAGTTCAGAATCAAACCGCAATTTGGGCCACAACTGCCTGACCCAATAGCCAAAATCTTGCATATTGCAAGGAGTGGGACTCGATCCCAGGTGCACTGGTGTTACCTGACTTTTGTGGACTTACCAAATGCCACTAGGCCAAGGCCACTTGTGCCTTATTTTCCGTTGTTCTGGTAGAACTTTTTATGCCTTTTTCATAATCCTTATATACGATATATATTTATTGTATCTCCTTTTATAATTTTTATAAATATTGATATTTTTTACAACATAAATTAACAAAAATGTATGACAAGATCTCGTGAGTTTAGTTATGACACTGTCGAATCCACGTCGAACGCATACAACTTTATTTAATAAGATATCTTAATTTAATATGTTAATACGTCGATATATAAATAGTTTATATATATAATTATGTATATTAAAAATGTGTAAGTGTTAATTGGTTTGGTTGACTGATAATGTATGGATGCTAGAGTTTCGTAATTAATGATTTGTAATTAATGAAAAGGTGTTGTTGAGATGTTAAAATTACTATACATAAAATTAAGTTAAAATAGTTAAATCAAGTATAGAGAAACCAAATCACATATATTAGATTCATTAATCAGCTAACACGAATCACGGATAATATAACTGTTAAACATCTAACTATTTAAAAAAATCATCTCATTTTTCAGTAAGATAAATCATAAACAACTACTATAGTACTTACATGTGTACTATATATAATATAAATCTACAAATATATGTGTCCATTTCATAGATATCTAACAAGTACAACAAGACATCTCAATCATAAACACCTACTTATAGTAATCCAGGTATACGTCTACTGTATACCGTAGACGTGTACCACTAATAATTTCCGCAACTAAAAGTATATTGCTTATCTTGCACAATATATTAGCTTCAAAATTCTTTTTGCTTAAGAATGGTGTCTCATTTAATTTTCATGCAACTATCAGTCTTTATAGACATATAAGGGTTATTGTATCTGTATGCAACGATATACGTTCAATGTTGCTGCCTAATATCCAACAAATAATCCGATATTCTCATCTCTCAATTTAACAGCATGTGTCAGTTTCCACCCTATGTATGTTAGGTTATGTCATCATTTTGCGGGTACCGGTGATTTAGAGACTTTTGAGAGAGGATTATATGAGTAATTTTACCCCTAAAAATTCATGACATCCAATTGATTAAATAAGGAGGTTATCTACCTAATTAAAACCTCATTTGGAATTATTCATCTCATTTCCCCTAAAATTTACTTCAAAATAACTTAAACACGAGAAGTATATAATAAATGAGCCCAATAAAATACAAAATAAGTAGTGTATAGTGTAATTATTTGTAGAGAAAAAATTGTTTTGATGTTTGTCCTCTAAGGGTTCTTATATACTGTACTCGATGTTTCCCTTGTGATTCGTACCTTTAATTCTCAAATTCTCTCATTTAATTAACCTTGATATGATTGCTATTTTCAAAATAAAAATTCATTACATATATTTAAACTAAAAGAGTTTGGAACTTTGACACAAAGAGAAATACTTTATTTCGAACAAGGAAGAAAAATATTCCAAACTGAATATTAAACAACTGTGATTTAAAACTAAACCATTCCAATATCAAACTAGATTACACTTGTATATGGCTTCGAACGAAGAAACATAATCAGACGAGTAGTAAATGATTATTAGCAAAGATAAAAGAAAAGAAAAGAAAAAAAATAACAAGTTAGATTGATGTATAGGTATATTATGGATTATAATACAGACATATTTTCAGCATCTTTAATTCTTTATTAAAGAAGATGGAATAAAATAAATCATGGAAGATTAATATAGATAGCTACACATACTGTGTAGTATTTTTCTATTTTTAGTCTTTACGTCGACGTGTCGACAAGAGAAATGAAAGTAAGAAGCAGCTTCACAGGAAAAATGAATCATCGAAAAAAAATTAAAAAAAAAAAAAAAAAAAAAATGAATCACCAAAACAATTGATAATATAAAAACTGATCATATAAATATAAATATGGGAATCAAAAAGACGTGTAGATTAGCGGGAAATACGGCGATGCTTTTGCTTCATTGTTCTTTGCTTCTCTTAATTAATAAAAATATATTCATAAGTCTGAGTCCATTAATTTCACCTTACAGCCAGCTAACAATCCCGATGAGTTTACTCATTAATACTATTGCAATATATTCACACATTTTTTTATGAAGATAATGATGTCTATGATACGATGAGATCCATACCTTTCTAGATTTTTTCTATACCAAATCTTTCTAAGTTTGAACTGTTGATCTTATGCATTTTTTTACCGTGGTCGAAGATAATTTACTACCACTGGTTCGAATTTGGACTAGTGTTATACTGTTATGTATGGTGCGGACTCATACCAAGTGATTAATAATGGCAGTAGTATACTAGACACTTATTAAAGACAATATCAGTAATACTAGTACAGTAAAACCTCTATAAATTAATACTCGATAAATTAATAATATCTCTAAAATAATAAAAATCTCCGGTTCCGAGTATTATAAACGGAAAAGATATATTTTTTTTATACAAACTGAAAAAATTATCTCTATAAATTAATATCGATTAATTAATATCTCTTTATAATAATAAAATTTTATAGTCCCAATATTATTAATTTATAGAGGTTTTATTGTATGTCATTTTTTATGTGAGAAATTGATTTATTAGATGGACTTAGGTTTTTAGGATTTGGCTACCTTAGAAATTGTATTTAACATGTTAAGGTCCAAAAAATAAAATGCTATAAACAGTTAAACACTCGTCTCGTTCTATACTCTTTACTTAATTAATTCACCAAATAAAACATATATAACATCGATTACAGTGATTTTCTATGGTATTTGTTCTATTTTTTGTTTTTTTTTTTCTCAACATGATATTTGCACTCATTACATAATTTCTCCTTCTTTTTTTCCAAATAAAATCTTGGAAATGAAGAATTTAAGTACCCTATTAGATAGTTGTAATTCATTTATACTATAATGGAAAGAAATTGATATATATAATTTTTTATTAATTATTCAAAATATAAATCTTGTTTCCTCCTCCGGCCCTCCCTACACTCCAAAATCACAAAATCTTGTTTTTCAGCCAAAATTGAAAATCCCTATTTTTGTTAAAGCCCAAAATCTCGTTTCTTGACCAAAATCGAAAAAACTTGTTTTTATGTCAAAACGCAAAATCTCGTTTTTTCATCAAAAACAAAAAAATTTGTTTTTATGCTAAAAATGCAATATCTCGTTTTTCGCAAAACCTATAAATTTCATTTCCCATCAAAACTGTAAAATTTTGTCTTCCCGTTAGAATCATAAATCCTAGTTTTTCACCAAATTTTGAAAATTTTGAATTTCCACAAAAAAAAGAAAAAATTCATTTTCCGTCCAAACTGTAAAATCTAATTTTTTCGTTAAAATCTCAAAATTTTGTTTTTTTTTATTAATTATAGTTATTAGGGAACTACCAATGTTTTCACTATTATAGAAAATAGCTTATGCTTCGAGAACCGAAAACTGTGTTGATTGGTTGGGTTCGGGTTTATTTGAAAATTTCCTTACGGAGAAGATCAAGTTCTTTCTTTAATATTAATATTTGATTACTGGATACATCTAACCTACAAATTCATAAACGAAAAAAATTAAATTTATATACAATATCTCGATGCAAATACCAAAAACACAAACGAACAATAATTGGATATTACATCTAGATACAATATTTGGATGCGATATCCATACACTACAAAAAAAAGGTTGAATTACATCATTTAATTTTAATGTATACATCACTTATAAATGATGCAAAAAGAATTAAAATCATTTGGAAAAATGATGCTGGGATGGATGATGTAAACATGTTGTATCACTTTAAAGCAAGTGATGTAAATATTTGCATCGATAGTTATAATTGATATAATTATATATCAGTTACAATAAATGATGTTAACTTTTGTATCACTATGTCTAAATGATTTGAATGTTTGTATCAATTAATATAAATGATGTTGGTATTTGTGACACTTTTAATAATTGATGAGAATATATATATCACTTAGAAATAAATGATATTAATATTAGCATCACTATTTTATGAATGATTCTATTAAATAAATCATTTACCATAATTGATGTAAATATTAGCATCATTTGTATATAATTGATGCTAAATTTAAAATCACTTTTTATAATGATGTTATAATCTTCATCATAATTAACGTTACTTTTAAACAGTAATTTACTTAATATACAAAAAATATATTCTACAATTTCTTATTTTAAATATTACTTGTTCGATTAATATATAGCAAAAGATATAGTTGATATTTTCTTCCCAAAATCTAGTTTACAATATCTTCTCAAATCTTGAGGTTTGAGTAATTAGTTATTACAACCAATTGAAAAGAGATTTACACACATAACAAAAATCACAAAATAGCCTAATTTGTGATAGCTAATTTATAACAATAAAAATTTGTTAAATACAAAAATCACGTTTTCTTCCATTCTTTTTCTTTAAGCTTTGTCGATATTTCAACTTCGAAACTTCAGTTCTTCTTGTATGCTCGATTTCTTCTATCTGTAGAACAATTGCATTAGTTTCCGACAAAAGATCTCTTGAATCATTACCGTACTTGAAAATATTACTCTACAAAATATTTGAAAAAATAAGATGATTGATCTTTAAAAAAAAAATTAGAAGTGTATTAGGAGTATACCTTGTTTTCTCAAACTCTCCATCTCCCAATTGATCCTGAAGATCATAGCGTTCAAGTTCTTAAAACCTCATGATCATCATGGTTTTCTAAATACTAAAACTCAAATAACAAAGAAAAAAGTTGTGTTATATATGTGAAGAAATTGAAAAATTCAAAGGACAAAATACAAGAGAATATTTTAAAAAAAAATGATTCAGCTTTGAAGATATTTTAAAAAACCAAAAAACACTCAAATGTAAAAAAAGCCAGATTAAACATACATATTTTTCAAAATAGAATCAAATACTATATATATATATATATATATATATATATATTTAATGTTCTGAATTGTAGATAAAATTTTTATATATAAAAAAAAAATCAAAATAAACGATACGCAGTTGAACTGTATAATAAATAGATTTCATAGTCTCGATATTGGGATTTCAACAATGCTATGAATTCCTCAAGCCACTCCAATAATAGTCATCAATTTGTAAGTATTGGAATAGATTGAACAATAAGTAGACAACTATATACCATGCATACATATATATGAGGAAAAAGTTAAATTAGAGAAAATTGTCTATTTGAAATATAACGGTTAGCTATTTTCTACACGTAAAATTAGAGAAAAACGTCTCCAAGAATCTAACATGTGGTGATATACGCAGTGTGCGTACGTAGTTATTTAGAAATATTATATTTAAAATCATCTATTTGATTATAATGTTCTTCATAAATGTGGGCATGTAATTGACATAAGTAGTTAAACAAAAGTATCGTAAATGCAGACATCTACTTACGGCACCTAAAATATTGATTAACGATAAAGAAGGGAACATCCAAAAAAAAACCAATAATATGTCTACAAAGAAGTATTTGAAAACGTCAAATAATTCGACTCATTTTTTATTGTTTTCCTAATACTTTGTACAATTCTTTTGATTCGTCTATATATACTTCATGGTGTTATATAAATTTGGAGTACGCACTTTTATAATATCCCAACTAATAAAGTACTAAAATATCAAAATTATTAAACCAGACAAACCATATGTTAAACCAAAATTATTAAACCAGAACAACCTTGGATATATGGTTCCAACCGAAGGGTTGTACTTGAAGTGGTTGTGGAGGCTATGGTAGCCTTTTGGACTCTAATTTCTTTATTAAGAACCCAAACTCATTTCCTTACGGTTTTGGTTTAATTTCTCAATGAAATTGCGAACCAGTAGTCTTCACGTCACTCATGAGTTTCACGAGATTTCACCCACCTCCTGACTTTACCTAGTCAATTCCACGATCCAAAATTTTGAGGAAATAGTACTCTCGTTCAAATTTTCGAACTTCATCTCTCTTATTTCTTTTTATCGTCATTTACACCAAAAGAAATCGCAAAAAAACAAAAAATTATTTTCCAAAATGTAATTCCTGAAATTGGAGAGTGTTGTAGTTAATTAGTTTGATAGGATTACTCAAGAGTGTTGCTTGAATAATTTCCATGAATTTATCATGGATCCTCAAAATACCTAAAGGCTAAAGCCATACCACTACAGAATTTTTATTTGGATTACGGAAAGAGACCAAATCTCAAGTCCATAGCTTCTCGTTTTTTTTTTTTTTGGTTTTACAATAAACGGTTTGGATTTATATCTCTTTCCTTAAATCGTTTATGTTACCTTTCACAATTTTATAAATTCGATTTTCTAAATTTTTGGGTCCTACAAGAATTAGTCCAAAGGAAAGGGGAGAGATCATATTAAATTCCTCTTTGTTCATATTGTTATTGTAGTGGTCAGTAACGAAAACCACAATTTAAATCTATTGTAAAATGATTTTGACAAGAAGAAAATTATATATTAGAAAATTGATTGGCATTAAGTCTCATAACAAAATATGCATAACAAAAAAATTAAGAAATATTTTAAACATGCATAACAAAACTTGGGATTTCTTACTATAAAAAGAAAAAAGAAAAAAAAAAAAGAGAAATTCTCTTGAATATCATCCTTTGAAAAAGAAAGTTCCTAAAATACCACTTTTTCTAAAAATAATTTTATTTCAATTTTTAAAATATCAAAAATATAAAAAATGATTTTTCAATTCATATTTTATGTTTTTTGGGTTTAGATTAACTAATTATTCATATTTAGGGTTTAGTTTTGAAGGGGTAAAGTGGTATTTAATGTACGTTTCGAGAAAATGGTTGTATTTTTGGGATTCTCCCGTAAAAGAATATTGAGCTCAAATGGAACAAGTGATCTTGAGAGAACAAAGAAATATGATAATCCATGTACATACACAAAGATAGTAAGAACATTACAAGGGTTGGGATACAATATTGTGAAATAACAAACACTTTAGGCATGCAACTCCAACATTCCCATTTACGTTAAAGAAAAATATTGTCTAGCTAGACTTCGAAACTTCAAACTGATGATAGGATTAAAATAATTAAGATACATATTGGTTTTGATCTAATGCCAGCTTCTTAATTATTCTAATCAGTTAATCAAATTGAATGAAAAAAATATTAAAAAATCTTACAAAAACGTCATCAGTATGAATAAAATACTATATATAACCGCTTATATAAACCTTTATCATAACATAACTACACAAGAACATTGTCTCTCTTTTCTTACCAATAGACAACCTTTTAAAGCCACTTCTCATCAACGAGAAACACACACAACACACATACACACAAAAAAAACCCTAAAAGAGAAAACCAAAACACCTCAAAAACTTATTAGTGTCTAATGGAACTCGTTAATGACCATCCCAACGAGCCTAAATACATCACAAAACAAAACTCCTCGGCCTCTTCTGAAGATCTTTCCTCGCCCGATAATTACGGACTAGATCAGCCAGAGGCGGCTTATGCTGGAGGAGGCGGTTCGGCTTCGAGCAGTAGCACCATGAATTCAGATCATCAGCAAAATCATCAACAAGGGTTTGTGTTTTACCCATCCGGTGAAGTCGTGGAAGATCACAACTCTTTGATGGATTTCAACGGATCATCATTTCTCAACTTCGATCATCACGAGAGCTTTCCTCCTCCAGCCATAAGCTGTGGTGGTGCTAATAGCGGCGGCTTCTCGTTTTTGGAAGGCAACAACATGAGCTACGGCTTCACCAATTGGGGTCAACATCATCATATGGATATTATTAGCCCTAGACCCATTGAAACAAACCAAGGCCATAAAGATTGGTTATACTCTGATTCCACTGTTGTAACCACTGGTTCTAGACATGAGTCTATGTCGCCTAAATCCGCCGGAAACAAACGTTCTTACACGGTAATTACAAACGTCAAATACTTTGTTAATATCTTTCATATATAAGAGATCAATGAAAATGATACAAGTTTATGTATGGATATGTAGGGAGAGAGCACTCAACCCTCTAAGAAACCGGCTAACGGGAAGGCCAAGCCTAAGCCAACAGCTTCACCCAAAGATCCACAAAGCCTAGCAGCCAAGGTATGTTTTCTTCATTTTAACATTCATTAAATCACAACCCAAGAAAATCGATCTTGTAATATTCATACATAAGTATATATGATTTCTCCTCAGAATCGAAGAGAAAGGATAAGTGAACGTCTCAAGATATTGCAAGAACTTGTACCTAATGGCACCAAGGTACACATCCATACAAATATTTTTGTAGAATTATGAAATTCTTTATATTTATGATGATGATGATATGTGTTATTTCTTGCAGGTTGATTTGGTGACTATGTTAGAGAAGGCTATAAGTTATGTCAAGTTTCTTCAAGTACAAGTTAAGGTATATTAATTATGACAAACATCCCTCAAAACTATGACCATAATTAGGTAACTATAAGTAACATATATTGATATAATGAAATGTTTGTCATAGGTACTTGCGACCGATGAGTTTTGGCCAGCACAAGGAGGAAAAGCTCCAGACATATCTCAAGTTAAAGATGCCATTGATGCCATTCTCTCATCATCACAACGAGACAGGAATTCGAATCCGATCACTAATTAATGATAGAGTTTAATATCATCAATCAACATTAATTACGTTTGTAATAATATCGGGGAAAACAATGATTCTCTTGATAAATTTCACGTAAAAAAATGCACCGTTAAATTATGTGAAAATCGAGATGTTCTTAATGCAACTATATATCGAAGAGACAATATTGAAGTCACCGATGATCAAGTCCGACGAGGGTCCACACGGGGATGGAATCTTTAATTAGTAGATATAAGTAAAATAATTTACATAAAAATATGTATCTTTTTTTTTGGTATTTTGTGTGTTTTAGTCTACGGAATACAGATCTTGTAATGGGTATTATATAAGTAATAAAATTCTGCAACTTTGGATTTTTCTTGAGCTTTCATTTTCAGAGAATCTATTGTTTTGTCAACTTTTTCAACAATTTGAGTTTTAGATTTACTCCTTTTAAGCGACATATGGTTATTCATATAAAATTCCCCAAAAGTTTGTTATTATTTATGTGTATATATGATACATATTGTACGATTTTTGTTTTATCAATCACACATTAAATAAAGTTAAACCTTACTTCAAAACTGTTTCAATACAAAAGTATATGCATAAAATAGAAAAGAAAAGATTTTACTTTTTTTTTTGTAACAAAGAAAAGATTTTACTTCATTCTATAAAAAAGTAATTTTTTTAGAAGATCACCCTAAAATAGGAAAGATAGTAAAACTCATTAACACATGTACGAAGATAGTGTTTTCCTGATTGAAACATAAAAAAGTTGCTTGCCTAAATTTTTTACATATAACATAAATCAAACTCTATTTTTATCGTATTATATATCCCAATTGGTCGGATAATTTTTTTTTTTTTTCATATTATCTGTATATATGGTGTGTATCCCAAAGCTCAACTTCTTTGATATTGATCATTATGATTCAATTAATAAATAATTAAATAAGGACATATTTAAGAATCATAACCTTTTTAATTTATGTGAAGATGGTTAAAATGACATTTTTCTGAAACAAAGGGAGCAGATATAAATATAGTGATAAACAAAAACACAAAATTATTATCTTGTTTTATTATCGTTTCAAAATAATTTAACCAATATAATTTATTTACATAATTCAACTAGTTAAAAAAAATGAAAAACTAATTAATTTGCATTGAGAAAATACCTAAAAAACAACTAATTGGATTCAAAAAACTCTCGAAAACATCATGTAATATGATGCAGAGGAAGTATTGTTTAATATATATAATATATATAAATTGTGGAACACAACTCCAAATGCAAGTGATTTTGTTGTCTGTAACATTAGAAAAAGATTTTTAAAGAGCATAAAAGAAAGATATTCAAAAACAAATAAAATCAATGAAAACTGTTAATAAAGAAGGCTTAATGATACACTGATACACATAACCTTGTTTGTGTGGAAAAATACATTACATTAATTGACTGAACGACATACCTAAGATCTCGATTTAGCAGCCAAGGTCAGCATTGTGTGTCCTTTGGAAAAGATTAGGGATACGTGTTCCAATTTATTATTAACATTATTTTTTCATTAGAAACTGATATTCTATATATTTAAATGGTAAGTCCAACATTATTAAAATGATTAACTTCATGATTAGCCACATGGATAATCCCACTTTAAGCGCTGTACTTGTATTTATGTACTTCCCAGCTCCATTAAGTGAATAAGACAAACGAAGTTATTGGAAGTCCAATAATTTATTTTATTTAAACAGTTACATTTAATGATTCCATATTTTTATTTTCTTTCTGGACCACTATTATGTAGACAAATGAACCCTAATAAAAACTTTTCTTCATATTATGTACCCTTTTTTTTTTTGGGTACCCATATTATATACTTCATCTACCTTAAGTTGTTTATGGTTATTACAAAGTATTTATGATATTGTATTTTCATTGTGTATCTGTGATCTAGAATTTACTTAATTGTTTTCATTCCATGTCAAAAAACATGAAATGAAAATTAAGAAAACAACTCTGATGTGTTTTAAATATGTTCTTGGTCATTTTCCATTGAATTTTTAGGAGACATGATTTTCATTCTCTAACGTATTCATATTTCATGTAAACTTCTAATCTTTCTAATCAAAGGTTATAATTGATATTTTTATAATTTTCGTGACTTCCCTAAAGATCGAAAATTCATTCGTATTAAAATGGAGATAGTACAGTATCAAAACGGAAAATATTCGTGTGTAATATATGTTTATTACATAATTAATTTGTTTTCTTTTCTTGTTTTCTGTTTTTCGATTGTTAGAATAATGAAGTAACTAGATGGCTGCCCGCGTGATACGCGGGTAAATAAGGTTATTATTTTGTTTGTCCATTTGATAATGTGAATGTTTATAAGTTTGTATATAGAGCAAGTGAAACGTAATTGTATTATTGTGATTTCGGATACGCAGCAAACAAATTGTTCGATACAAATGTAAACATTTGAAGCATTACTTGACATTCTAAAAAACTTCATCATAAACGACATTGATTGTTTTTTGCTACGGCTTTCCTTCCTTGTCTGTAATGAGTATTTTCAATCCTGATCTTGATTTCACTCGTGACACTGCGACATAAAGTTGACCATGTGTGAAGACTGGGTTTGGTAGGTATAAACCTACCTTTGATAGTGTCTGTCTTTGACTCTTATTGATAGTCATGGCAAATGCCAAAGTGATTGGGAATTGCCTACGTCTCATCATGAAAGGAAATCGAGCATCTGGAGGAGAGACAAACATCCTAGGTATCAAAACCTTAGTACCAATAAGATCATCATTCCCTGTTATGATTTTTGCTTGGATAACAGTAGGAGCCATCTTCATAATTTGAAGTCTCGTTCCATTGCACAAACCACCCTTCGGATCAATATTCCTCAATAACATTACAGGAGCACCAACCTTCAATTTCATCTCGTGGTTTGGCAATCCTGAGATCTTAATTTTATTCAAATATTCCGCACTGTAAATCATGTTATCCATTGGGCCCGAATCAGATAGATCAATGCTGTCAGAACTTAGATAAGTTCTCTCTTCACCTGATGATTCATTACAAAATTATTAATCAATGTGTATAACGATTTTAAGATTAAACTACTATATGAATACTGGAAATCAACATACCTTCTAGTTGTTTAAGCATGTGGTCATTCACTGCTTCAACATCAGCATTTGTTGGACTCAAAATGGCTTTATCCCTCCAAAACCTAGGGTCCTTCTCCGTTTGCCAATTTGTTCCATACACTTCTTTGATTATCGTCTCTATGGGATTGTCGCACTCATGTACCAATAGATCTTCAGGAATATCGATCTCAGTCTGTCCATCATCAAGTGCTTCACCAATAGACCCTCTTATAGTGCCATCTCCGATTCCCAGTATCCACTTAGAGAAATTATCTAGGTCATTGGCTTCCTCTTGACTAACCCCTTGTAGTAATCTCATGTTCTTTGTTAGTTCTAGAACTTTGAGTCATAAAAAATGACTACATGCATGTTCATCAGCAAGAATGTAGTTTGTAATTTCTTGATCAAATTTATTCATCTCTCTCCATGAATGCAACACCTATAATATGAAAAATGAAGAAAGTAATGAAAACAAAATATTAGTGTGTAGAATTCGAATTAAAATTTTTTTTTGAAAAACAAACAAAAATGGAGATAACCTTAGCATGAACCCTCCA